>VXBH01001123.1:80457-108608 GCA_013400035.1 Rynchops niger
TTGGAGCTGAAAAAATCATTTAGCAATTTCCACTAACAGCACTTCCGCGCGAGGCAGAGACAAGCCTCTAGAGCATATGGGGGTGAGGACAGAGGTTTTTAGCAGCTGGACTCCTTCCCCAAAGAGCCGGTGGCTGAGCTCACGCATTAGTTCTAGAAGTCACAGGTCTATGACGTAACAAGGAAGCTCTGTTACATTTGATACACCGCAATTAAGCCACGTAAATGTATTTTACATAAACCTGCGTGCTAGGGCTCTGGGATCATTTTAGCTTCTTGAAACTTCCAGGAACTCTTAGAACAAAACCTCTCAGGAAAGCAAAATGAGTAACAGAGGTGCTTTTTACCTTCAGCGATAAAAAGCAACTGCCAGCGTCTGCCTAATGTAATAGCACTGCAGCTCTCGCAGTGGGAGGCACCGATGAGTTTCTGTGAAGGCGTCGTGCATGGCTTAATAGCTGTATGTTGGGTACTCGTCAGAAAGCTTCCTGTTTAGGAACGTGGATTAAAATGTCTTTGCAGCTGCTGAAAAACCAACCAAACAAAAAAAACCAAACAAAAAAAGAAGAGTATTTAAAACCGGGCTCCTGTGGCAAGTTATTTCTTCCCACTCTACCTAAGAACTATGCTTATTTAAGCATACATAAAGTGTTTTAAATCACTAAAGGCTCTAATAAAGAATGTGAGGTTAGTCACGCGTTAAAGCGTCTACATTTTTTTTTCCTAGTTCATCCCTTTACATGGTTGCACAGATTTGTATTTCAGTGTTACAAGGATCTTAATCTTTAAATCATTTATCCTGAGTGCTGTGAAGCCATCAAGTATCCGTACTTCACACAAGAAGGAAGCCCACTTCGTGAACAAGAGCCTAAGGCTACGTTCATACAGTCTGTGCAGAGCGGGATTTCATTTTTAGTTTGCAAATTTTTCCTGATCCTAGGTGATCAAGAAAGTGGGGACAGAACGTAGTGAAAAAAATAGCCGGCCGGGGTGGAAATTTTTATTTAACCTGCTTTAAGAAACCCAAAAAAGGATAAGTTACTCTGGAAGAAAGGCTTTAAATAGGGCCAAGATAATTACTACTATGTATTTCTGCGTTCTCCAAACAAGTCTTCAGAAAATAAAAAACCAAGACCTACAAAACAGCAAACCCTTTAAAAGAGGTCCCATTGCTATTTCTGTCCTTTTCTGTAGATCTACTTTTGTGTTGCAGATCCATTTGACTCATATTTGGCTTTGTTAATTCCAGCTTATTTTGACTGTTTCTTGAGGCGCATCAACAGCCAGAGCAAACACACGCACGCTTCCAGTATTCTTGAAATATTTTATTATAAAGCACTTCAAACAAACTTTTGATTCCAAAAAAAAAAAAAAAAAAGTTCTCATCTGTAAAAGGCAACTATTCTAAAACAGCATTCAGAAAGAAAATAGACTGCTCTTAAGGGTCAACTTCAGTTAGAGCTCTTCTGTAATGGAATCTAAAGACAAAACTGATGGGTTAAGAGCTGTTCATTTCATACAGGCTCAGAAAAGGGAGACTAAGATGTTACACAGACGTCACGGAGCATCTTATTGTTAATAATGAAACAGGAACACTTGCTAGTTAATTCTGGCCTGACAAAACAGTCCAACATTTAATTTTTTTCATAACTTTTCAGTACTGAAATTATGAAAAATGTTTCATAAATATTTTTCAGTCCCCAAAGAGACAAACCATTAATGTTTCTCATTCAATAATTAAGCCAGGCCTGGGTAAGGGTTAAAGCCACTTCAAAGCATCTAACATAAGAGGCTCTTCACTTCATGTACTTCTCCTGCTGATCAGCCAAGATTTTTGCTGAGGATTTGGCATCATAGAAAAGTTCGTTTATTTCTTCAATATGCTCTTTCTCGATGCTGTCTTTCCCATTAATCTTGGCAAGGAGGTTAGCTGGGGTCAGTAACTGCACAGCGTACCTGTGATCAAACAGAGATGGATGAATAATTACAATTCAGTGCATCCCAGTGTACTGAATATATGCAGGGGCGGGAGACTCGTTAGGAAACACACAGCTCTATCAATCAGCACTATAAAATATCTGCAAGACCCTCCAGCACGTACGTACCTTACAGCAGGAAAGAGGAGGATTACCACTCGTCCCTAAAGTTAGCGCTCTTCTTAATAGACTACATTGTTGTACGGGAGAGGGCTGTCTCACTTCCAAGTGTGAGTTATCCTGCAGTTTTTAGACCCGGTCATGCTTAAGAGAGAAGCCAACTGTGCTCAACTTACCTTAAGGTTGTCTTGGTACCAATTTCCCCTAAGTGGTTTAGAGCTTCTTCACTAATATTAATTCCTTCTGTCTGAGCACGAAGTTTTATGATCTGTTGGGATGAATGAGTAAGTGAGGTACCAGCCCAATCAATCAGCATACTGTACTACTTAGCCTAGGAGCTGGAAACCCTGTCAGCTTCGAGATGAGAGATGCGATAAAATGATACGGTGCGGAGAGCCATCCCAGCGTACCACCGGGATAGCTAAACTAGAATTTGTAAAATTCTAAGTCTCTCAATGGACAAATATGATGCTAAAAAACTGGTTATCGCAAAAGGCAGGTAAAGTAACATGTCTGACTACTGACCCGTCATGATAACTCTGCACGGTTAGCAAAATATATCTACTAATAAGGAGCAGGATATGAGAACTTACGCAAGAAAACAGAAAAAGCATGCAGGAAGTAAGCGACAGGCTGAGTCTTGTGGACAGCTAATTAGTTACTGAATTTTGCAGCGTATCGTTGCCGTTATAGAGCAGAGCCCTCCAAAAAGCCCTGCTGAAAGCTACACCCTTTCCTTAGCAGCTCACAACACACTTTTTATTCAATTGACAAGAAGATAGTAAAATAAATCAAAAAGTTACTTTCTATGATTCACCTATTCTTGCAAGAAGAAAAAAAAATCACTAAGAAGAATCTAATCTTTCGAGAACAGTCTCAGGCTTGTACCAGTTTGAAGATCTTTACAAAGTTGGAGAGCAAGATATCACCAATAAGCCTGAGCATATAAAGCTGTAACAAAAGTGGCACAAGTCTCTCGGTAGTCCGTATTACCAGCTGAGTGATAAGGGGCAGACTGGATAATGATGTTGTGTTGTAGTGCTGAGATAACTCTGGAACTGCAAGCCTCATATAATACAGGTATTTTTCACTTTGGCAGCTTTGTAAACAAGATATCAAGAAGCTCTCGTTTAAATTAAAGCCATAAAAATGCGCTAGGGGAGTCAGAGTAGGGAACAGAGTAAAAGAGAGGGGCCTGAAATGGCAGGAAGTTGTGCTAAGATATTAATACTGAATATTGGCAACGATGCTGCAAATTGCAATTTCAAATTTAAGATTTTTTTTTTTATTTATCTTTTAGATCACTCAAACATCACTTTCCATTCATTGAAATACCGCTACTTTACTCTTCCCCTTCTAGAAACAAGGTGTCTTGAATGCTACATCTTTTAACAACTTTTTTTAAGTAACTTTTTACCTAGCAACCTGGTAGAACCTTACTGAAGGATCGGGGCCCAAGCCATTAACATATATATAAATGAATTGCTATGAAATAGGAAAGGAAGTGCTTACCAGGTAAAATACATTAGGAACAAAAAGCCCCAGTTATAACCTCTACTGTCTAACAGCAGGTACATACACAAAAACGTTTGATTACAATAGCTGACTAGAATATGCCTAAAAGGGAATTTTCTCCCTCTTTTGGCTGTGTTAAGGTAACTGTGGGTCTTGCCTTCAGAGCAGAGCTACACAATAGGATTTCTGCTTTACCAACACCAAGAGAAATATTTTGAACTGGTTATGAACAAACTTCAGCAGATAAATGGACAACTCTTGTGCTGATAAACAAATCAATGGGGAAAGGCCGAGGCAAAGAGTCTCACACAGGAACATCATCAGTGAAAACTTCCTCCTACCAGAAAACGGGAGCAAAGACAGAGAAACAAATTTATGGATGTCTTATTTTTAAACCACCTCAATTGTATTTAGTTAGAAGCCAAAGTTAAGTGTTAATAGCTGCTCCTCTTCTCCCAGGAGAAGTCGTCATTCAAAAGCCTTAATATAAGGGAAGATGAGATTATCTGACTATGGGAACATGGTTTATGGAACATAATGTCTGGACTCTAGTTTTAGCTTTAGGAAATGCTACTGTAAACACTTCCTTTCCCTCTCTCCTGGGGAGAATGGAAGTCACGGCACTTACCCAGCTCTTCTGAAAATCAGCAGTTCAGAAGTGAGCTCTTTAACAGCGTATTATCTGCATGATAATACCGCACACTAGGCAGGTATTATATATAGCAACCTTAACAAAAAGTATTTCCGAGTACATACTCCTACTACCCTAAGTACACAAAATTCATATACAGCATAGGGAAGTCCAGACAACAGTCTTTAACACCTCCAGACCGAGTAAAAGTCAAGCTTTAAAATTGGTCTTGTATGCAGACAAAACATAATCGTATTACTGAATTGCTGGGCTGCTTCTACTGTAATCTGTGCCATAAAGCTTTAAAGTGTCCTTTTAGGTATGAAAAAATCATCTTAAGAATGGCTCACAACGGCCGTTATGTGAAAAGCTCTTCAAACCAAGTGAAATGAAGCTTTGCCTCTACGTTTATATTCGATAAATGCCTCGGCTTCACCTTGGCACTTATCCAGCAGCAGGAGACTATTATCTCGTGACAACGCTCTCCTCCATTGACACTATCTCTTAAATAATACAAAGAATTGACATGATAAACCCTAATGTCTTCTGCATTGTGTCACTTCACAGCATTGAGACGCTAATGAGGGGGATCTTTGACACGATGCAGCATAAGGCACCCAAGCATTATAATCGATACACAATACATTGTGTTGGCCCCACAGGAAAAGTTTCGGGCATTCAGAAGCCTATCTCTGCAACACTCACTGTGCTTACATTTCCAAACTTGACTAGGAGCATGAAAATCTTCCCTACCTGGTAAGTTAAAGCTATAGTACAGGGCATAGAGGCAAAAATGCTGTGCGTGCAGCATTCCTCAATCCTCCTCACCTCTTACATGGAGAAAGAGCCTGGGGTCTGGGACCGAAGATCCCCAAACATAACACTTCATCTGATACCAACTGAAAAAGCACTACCTGCTGGAACCTGCAAACTGTATGGAAAGCACATCTGTGCAAGAGATAAGGTCAGCTAGCAATTCATGTTATTTCATGCAACTGAGATGTCACTTTCAGCTCTAGATTTGCTTACCAATACAACTCATCAGTGGGTGGAAATCAGACAGAGAAATTGCATGCATAATTTTAACCAGCTTACTGTAAATGGTTACTAAAGCAGCATGCATTTAGGAAGCCGTAAGCTTTCTGGCACAAACCGTGGTGACCACAAAGCGTCAAACAGCTCTACAGTAACAGAATATACAGAAACATAGCAGTCATCCCAACAGACTAGAACTCCAGGGACTTTTTAGAATTTCTCTTAAAATGCTGCGCATACCTGCTTCATTTCTTGGGGTGTATACAGCATGGTTCGGATAATCATCACTCTATCCAGCAGGTCCAGTGGTATTCCATGAGGAGACACTACATCCTCCGTGCCTCTAAAGGAGAGCCAAACGGGACGAGATCAGATACTATTCTGAGTTCAGTACGTTGATTTGACTAGTATCAGCTGTAAGTGACTACACATCTACTAGTTTACAATTCTTGTGTCTTCCCATAGACAGGCACTCCCCAGACAGAGACAGGAAACATTCTAGTCTGAAGGTCACACCGGACAGCCCAAGGGAAACAAATACTATTTCTGGAGCTCTTGAACATGCCACTCAAAACCACTTAGAGATAGTCCTGTTCTTCATGTTTACCTCCATCGTACCTTACAATACAGTCTTATCAAATGTTCCAAAGTATCTCCCAGCAAGGAACAAATCATTCTTACTAAGTTGTTTAGCAGTATCGGCAGAAATTAGATACACTATCATCCATTTGGAGAACATCTCTTGACGAATAAGCCATTACTCTGTCCAATCCTTCTCCCAGTCCTTCTAGTGAATATTGCAGGGGTTTACATTCCCTGCTTGCAATCCAGCAAATTGAGAAGTGGAAGTCTGTGCATGAAAGACTGAGCAGGATCCAGGCCCCCAACCATTTTATTCGTTTGGTGTACAACACTCAACAGCAAAGGCTGCAGATACATCTACCCTTGGTTTTCCAAGACCACCACAATTTGCTGTGAAGTCAAGAGTGAAAGATACCCAGATTTCATGAGATTATCTACAGAGATTGCAGGTAAAAACAGTGAAGTACTGGTAGAGAACTACGTTTCTAAGTTGAGTGCTAATATTCAGGCGCTGCAGCTTTGGCCATGGTGTTTCTTGGGAAATGAATCAAAATGCCCTGCAATCATCTGTTGTACTCTAGAGTAGATGGTGTTCTCTCATCTGAAGTGATTCCTTCTCTTATGAGGTTACAGAATCAACTATACTATACAATTAATTTTTCCCTGACCCTTTTAAGAGCCATCAGTTGGCAAATCAGAGCATTGCTAACTACTTGAGATAGGGTACAGTTAAGAGCTTGCTTTTAGGGACCTAATTTAGCAAAATAAGATACAACTATTTTATGGAAATCTTCCTTTCTTAAATCACAGCGTTTTCATAACAAGATCTGCAGTCAATCCATGCTGACAGATCGCTATTTGCTCTACTACTACAAGACAGCCTTTTTATGCCTTTGCAAAGAGAGTGCTGCAATGTCCACCTTAAACATTTTTCAAGGGCTTATCACCTTAACTTCTAAGCAATGCAAGCAGAGAAAGATTAATACCAGATGAGCCACTAAGAGGGAAAAGAATAGCTGGTTACACAGCTGAATTAAATCAATTTAAAGAGTAGCAATCATTGCTAATGACAGCTTGTTTAGACATAATTAGAGCTAGGCCACAAATTAGCAGTAGAACTTAAGGAAGAATCTGAAAGAGGAGAGCACTTTTACTGAACATGCGAAGAATGCATTGTGTGGGTGCAAAATATTGAAGTGGAGGCACGAACTGAAGTGGAGATGAAAAACAAGTTAATTGGCAAGACTGAAGAATCACAAAAAGCCAGACCGACATAGGAAATAACGAAGGGCAGGGAGAGGCTGAACTGTGACATGCTTTAACAGTAAGAACAGGAAGCTTAAGTCTGATGCAACGAGGATAGCAAACAGCAAAATGATCCAGAAGCAGCGGAGGTTTATAGCCCTGCTGCCTTTGATGTTCCTAATGTGCAAGCAACAGATGTGTTGAGGTATCCAGTGGGAAAGGTAATTGTTTTATTTCCTGGGTGACCTGTAACAATGTAGAAGCTTTTAGAGAAAGTGGAATGAGTCAGTGGAAATAAGAGGAGGAATTCCATTCTGTTTTAATTCAGTCAGTCTGGCATTAAACGCCTGTCCCATCATGAAGCTCAGAAGCAGTTCTTGAGCACTGATGCAGCTTGTAAAAAAAAAAAAAACAAAAAAAAAAAAAAACCCAACAACAAAACCCCAGGGATTATTGCAGATGTCAGTATCAGAGGCAAAAGCCTCCAGAGATAACTCTGCTGCTACAACTAATTCCAAGGTTTATGGACCAATGCAAACTGGAAAATTCAACTTTAGACACCATACCTGATAACACAGTTTCCTCGATTGGAAGCAAAGATGACGATGGGGGAAATGGAAGATTCCAGTGCTCGGTGCAGGTATGTGAAACATTCAATATCCAGCATGTGAACTTCATCTACAAAGAGTACACCTGGGACTAGCTCTGCGATGCCTTGATCGATGTATTTATTTACTACTTTATTTATCTCTCCTCGAAGTTTGTCTGAGAACAGAAAGAAACCATTAGTTGTTGTTCTAGTGAAGTATAGGTCTGCATGAAAAAGTTAAAGCAAGTAAAAGTCTCCTTGATTTTTTTCACCGTTTGGTATCTTACTATCACAGGGAAAAATCTCTATGACACTAAAATTTTGTGGCATTTTCTCCTGTATTGGGGAGACATCTGTCTGAACTTGTAGCACTTAACTGGTGTAGTCTGTCCGTTCACATGGCTTACGAAAAACTATTATTTTTGTGGGTTTGGGGAGTTTGGCGGGTGGGTAAGTCAGTCAAACCTCAGTTCAAAACATGAAACTTAACAGTTTCCAAGCATGGCTGAAAAGAACATCACTGAAAGAACAAAATATTGCTCCTGTATTTCAGCAAAGAAGTTGTGTTTAACAACAACAGAAAAAAATAAGGCTATATAAATTTCTGTGAACGTATGGATCTCAAAGCTATGCAAGATGTTACTTCGATAAATCTGACATTAGGATAAGCAAGGTGACCTCTGGGACAGACGAAATACTTCAAAACACTGCCATTCAAGTTAGGTATTGAAAGAGACTTTGATCTAAATTTAGATAGTCACTTACTGAAACATCATTTATTTCAAAGCAAAAAGAATAGATCTTTCTGTAGAGGTGGTGGTTTTTTTCCCCTCCAATGATCTGTAGGTAGGACGAGCGGCAGTGCACTTAGAGCATCAAGTCAACAGACAGCTGCTATAGAGGTGTCTAAACCAAACCAAGGTTAGAGTATTTAGAAGCCATTTTTCTGCTCCACAGAAATTCAGTACGGTTGCTTCACTTAAACATGCATCCTAACAACATTTTGTTAGATTTGTTGTTGTTCAGTTTGGCTGGTTGTCAAAGCGTGAACCTCACGCTCTCTGGCCGGAGCGTTCTGAGAAAGGGGGATTGCACTAGCATTCGAACCTCTCCCCAGGAAAGAGGTGCAGAGTACAGTATTTCATCGCTCTGTGTGTGAACTAATAACACGTTGTACTGTTTCCAGCCATTGCAATTCTAGCAGCTCTATTTTGAAATCTGAATACGAATAAATATTATGTAGACATTCATTTAGATGTGGTGCATGAATAACCCTGTTTTTAATCCTCTTCTAACTGGCAAACATATAGATTATATTCGTCTAAAAATACCACGCGGGATGCATACCAGTAATTTCAGTTTTCTTAGGTTTCATCAACTGCCCCATCATAGAAAGGATGTCTTGCCCACCCTAGAAGAAAGTTACAGATCAGCTATGAGGTCTCATAGTGAGCACATACCACGAGAACTTTATAAATCAGGAATTGGTTAAAGAAATTGTTTCTTGCTGTTAACTTGACACTTTATATCAGCAGTTGTTGATAATCTGTCACAGGTTAGGTCACTTCACTGCAGCAGTATTCTAAACATAATCATTTAGCTACCTCCTCACGCTTTCTTTAGCCTCCTTCATTTGAAGAACGTAAAAAACCAAAATGAGATATCCTCTTCTAAAACAATTGTCACAGAGAAGCTCATAAGGACTAAAATTGCCAGGGAACACGGAAACTTGGATTGCCTGCGTGCATGGTAGGTGTTCAACCTGTAAACACAGGAACAATTATGCTGAGTTTTAAGAGTTTTGAACACCTTGATTTTTATCATGTATACGATTTTGTTGTAAAAAGGATGTTTATTTTGAAATGGAATACGTTAAGGGCTTGCATATCATACTGTAGGGATGCCAGGCTTTAAATAAAGATACTGTATTGTTAGTGGCTTATACTTATGACGTAGATGGGATTCCCTCAATACTGGGTTTACGTTAAGATACAGCAAGAAGCGATTCTCCTTTTTCATTTCTTTGCTGCAGTATGTTTAGAGCTCTACTGAAAGTCACACGGAAATTTAACAAGAGGTTGGGAAACATTTCTGAAGGAAGCAGGGACACCAATAGAATCCACCGCTGTCAAAAATACTCGGTGACCTTTTATCACAGTGGTTGCGTTTTACATTTCATGGCCACAATACCATAAACACAGAGTAGAACAAATTAATCTGTCTTCAGAACTTTCCATAAATAAAATTAATGCATGTTTGGCTGCTGCTGCCTTAGGTATGTAGGAAAAGGAGCAGCCCACACTGCTCAATTTTTGCAGGGGATGGGGAGGCACAGTGGTGGAGGGGAAGGGGAAAACTAGGTCTAATTTATGCACTAACGGTGAAGGCAATGGATCCCAAATATCCATGTGGAAGCTCCGCTATGGTCATAAGTAGTGTTGGGAAATGTGCTCTGATAAATATTCCATGACCAGCTGCATGAATCCTAAACCAGCAACCTTTAACGTGTATGGCAGGGCCGCCAAGGAAGCCAACTGCAGCATGACCTCCCTCCGGAGGGGAGAGGTAGACTGGCCTTCATGGTGTAACACCTACTGCTTTTCCTATAGTAGAATCTTTGAGGGTGCTTTAGGACAGCTTAGATTTCTACATCTCCTTGATTATTCTAGTAACCACCACACCCATGTCAAATAATTTTTCTGTAAAGACTTCATCTGTGGAGTCAGATACCTGAGGTCGAGCATTGGCCACATCCAAGTCATGCAGGGTGACATCCTGAATAATTTCCTTTTTCTTGTGCACATCACCCTTTGGCAAGGGAACGTACTCTTCAGCTTCAAGGTCAAATTCCGTAGCATAGATATCACACCTGCCTTGCCTCTGAGAGAAAGCAAAGAAGAGAAACCCAGGTATAGAATTAGTTTCAGTGCCAAAACCTTGAGTGATGTGAACTGGATAAAGGGCTTGGTTCACAATCCCAGTCCTGACAAGCTGCTTCTGACAATTCAGACATCCCACTCCCTGCTTAGCAACAGGCATACCCTATCTACTGATCAAAGCTCAAAAACTCTGTTGAAAAACACCTGATATTTTCAGTGGTAAGAGTATTCCCCTCCCCCGTCCCCTTTTTTCAACCGTATGCAATTCTTGCTAAAGGACAAATCCAGCAGATTAACCGGAGATTGGGAGAACTGTTCAAGACTCCTTTGTAGGTGGGTGATTTATTATATGACACAAAATATTATGCTCATCCATTAAACAGCAAGTATTGCTGTACACTACTTTCTAAATCAGATATGAAAAGAATGCTAACTAATGCAGCATTCCCTTCTACATGTATATATCTTGTGGAGAAAATACCAGAGCGATAAAAGAAAGATTAAATACACTGCATATGTCAGCCTGAAAATGACTAAAGTTGCGTGGTTTTTCCCTCCTTCCCTTAAAGATGTCTTGATCTTACAGAAAAGAAAACTCATCCAGACAGCATCAGCGATAGCTTCCTTGCCAGATGACCTTAATTGTGAACCAGATGACCACCTTCTCTCTGTGCAAGAGAGCATTTTCTCTGCAGATAAGGGCAACACTGGGCTCTTTTTAAAACGTCCGTGTAACCATTTCATGTCAGTTAAGGTTAATAAATGAGAGAGCCTTCTGAAAAAGGCAGAGAAAGGTCTGCAAGAACACATACACCTGCAGAAAAGTGCATAACTTTTCTTTTACCTTGACGGCTCCACTGTTTGCTTCAATATAAATAACATCACCGGTTTCCACTCGCTCCTTCTGCAAGCTTTCAAATATGCTTGGGTCCAGCTGGAGACAAGCGAACATGACAGTTGGTCAAAACGGTTCCATGTTGTTATGGTAAATAAAGGAAGAGAAATTTAGTCTAAAGCTCACTCCCACCAGAAAAAATTAAACTCCAACTCCCCTCAACAATAATTCTAGGCTTTTATAAAGCTGTAATACTTGGAGTAGTGAAAGAGAATAAAACTGCAAGAAGATGCACAAAACTTACTTTCTTACCAAAAAAGATCTGCTATCTGAAGGAAGTAAGCCTACTACCTGTAAGTGCCAGAAACATGATAATGACGCCAGTTACTATCACGAAGTATGCCTTTGTGTAATGTGACAATGTATTTACACCTAGGATGTAGCACTCCTCTTGCTTTCTAACAAACCTTTTATGAAAAATCTGGCTATAGCACTGGATTATGCTACTTGATTTCTTGAACCCGTACCCTCTGTGGAGCTGTGTGAGGGAGAGTGAACGCGGAATACGTTAGATGCTTTTGTTTTAGTACATGTTTATTCACTCCTGCTCTGCATTTTCTTGTTTTCAGTGTGAACGCATGCAAGATGATACTTAGCAAGAGTGACAGCTTTCAGTTCTCTCTAAGTGACATAGAGAAATTGAACGTGGACAGAGACTTGTACAAGAAAACAAAGGGAAAGTGGGTCTGAGCTGGCAACATACCAGTTCAATTCCCAGTTCAAATCAAATATTCGCTAGAGCATACTTCCCCATGTAGAAAGAAGGGATGTGACAGAAAGAATAATTTGTACTGAAGTAGGCAAGATTTCCCAAAACCATCCTCAAAAATTCAGTTGAGAATCAGGAAAACAAAAACAAACAAGACCTTTCTTGTATGTTTGTTATCACGAACATGAATTTATAGCCAGGGTCAGTGCGAGCATATCACGGAGTGAGACAGATCATAGTTCAGAATCCCAATTCAGCCCATTTTTCTGTGGTACTAGTAATGCTGCCAAACTGCATCAGGATCTCTTCCTGCTTACATTCTCCTTTAACCCTTTGAAGACGTACAAGCGTGTGCTGCCAAACAGAGAATTACAGAGGCTGCTAATTCAGTGATGGGTTTATCCCCAGTTGCAATTAGAGACAAGCCTAGCATCTAAATATTCTACACAAAGCAGATAAACATACACGCTCAGGAATAGGATACAGTTGTATAGCAAAAGAAAAGAGCCTCTTGGCATCCCCACTCTACAGAGATGGGGATCGAGAGCTTGCGATGGAAATAAGAAGTGATAAAAATAGAAGATGCAGACCTGAAATACTTAAGGAAATTTTTGAGACTCTACCATACATACCTTCAACTGTTTGGTTCCCTTTGCAGTTTTGAGTCCTATAATTACGTGGCTGATGGTTTTGCCATAACCCCCCATAGGATTTTCAGTCTCACATGGAGTTAGTTCTGTGACTTCTCCTTCATAAACTTCCTTGGTCTCCTTAATCCTCAACCCTGCAAGAAATTGTTTAGAATCGTTTCAGTACACCAATCGATGGCTGGATACAGTCTGTTGTATTACTGCCAACAGAATGTACCGTATTATTAGGCTGCATTACATTTAATAGTATTTTTTTTTTTACTTTCAAAAGTAGAAAGATCAATTATTGTTGTCTCCTTCAATATTAAGTGAGAATATTCATCCTGTGTCATCAGAGCCAAAGTTCAGCCCAAGTTGTGACCTATAAAGCAGTTTATTGAACTCTTAAGAAACTATCTTCTTTCTGTCTGTTATTATCCTTGAAGCAAATGTCGGCATCCTCTCTCTTTTCTCTCCCCCAAAGAGGGGATTTGCTTGACGTGTTCCCCTTTGTCAGAGAAGCAGTTCATCTTCTAAAACTAAAGATCAGTGACACTAATACGACTGCAAATTTTACACAATTTTTGTGTAATCAGAAAAGCCCCGCAAAGTAAGGAAAAAGACACAAGAAAAAAGTAACTTCATAAAAATCTTTAAATTTTAGCGACCAAGTTTAAAATAACATGAACTGATTAACAGGTATTGTGCTAGAACCTCGTAAAATTAAGAACAGGTTAATGTATAATTTAAAATACTTTTCAAGTCAATAGCAAAAGGTGAGCTAGATAAAATTTAGCAGAATCTGCAATAATGTAAATTTAGAACTATTTCAAAATAGCTGACAATTACATCCTTACTTTGTTAGTTTTCAGGCAGTTGAGCAATCGTCGTAGTATCTGGGTATCTTCTATTCCAGTCAGGACTATTGTAGTTAAGTAAGTTATTTTAAATTGATGAATAATATAGAACTGAAGAGCTTTACGGTTATACTGTTGCACAGAAAAACCACTATCATCACCACCACCACTACAATTATGCAGATGTTCTAATGACATAAAAGTTCAAAGAACCCACATCTGAAGAGACTCTATAAAGTATTTTACGAGACACACATGCCATACCAAAAATAATGAATAGGCTGTAACAAGATATAAGGAAGTCATCCTGCTCAGTCGGAGGCTATTAGGGCTTTATAAAACTTTCCTTGTTCCATAACTATTCATTTTGCTTTGAAATAGATCAGACACTTCACCAGTAATCTTGAGTTGCTGATAGGGAAATATCAAGAACTGACAAATATGAGTCTGTCTCCCTCTACTGGACCCAAATTCAGACTAAGATTTGAAACGTGAGAAATGGGTAATTGCGGCTAACATAATTGCTTGGCAAGAAATGTTTCCTTTCTCTTATTTAGCACTACATAAAAAGTTCTATATAAAGTTAATTTCAGTAATTTTTTAAAATGTTTGTCAGGTATGCCAAAACATCAGACAAAAAAAAAAAGTTAAGGAACCTTTGAGTTTTAAAACTGACTTAGACAAGGCTGCATCACATAGGCTACGCATTCAAGGAATGTGAAGCAATATGGGCAAGTGCTGGTGCTGAGAAGTGGACATTCACAGGTTTGTTTTGCTGCTAATCTTTCAGCACAAGCTCTATTTTGCTCTGAAAAACTGGAAGCCCATTTGTGCTTGGGGCATATTTTGTATGCTGCTAAAGCACATTTTCCAGTTTCATTTCATCTGAAAAGAATCCAGTTCGCATGCTCAGTGTCTGCTCCACAATGCAAACCAAAGCCGAGCCAGTGAGGGCAACCTAGAGATTTGCCCTTCAAAACCTTGCCTCTAATCTAAACTAATGTGCTCATACAGATGTGTCTACAAAAAATATTTACAGACGAACATGATATGAACAAACGTAACCAAGCTTTGAACTTGCTGCTGATTATCCTTTGTTTTCAAATGAATCTGCACGTATCGACTACAAACTTCATTCTCAAAAGAGCTCTTAAACGTAGACATTTCCCACTTAAAAATCAGAGGCACAAGTCTAAGAAGGCAACTGTGGGCTACTTCTTGTTTTGGTTCAATAGCGCTACACGGAGTTAAATAATGCTTGTTTGATTTACTGGCAGTTACAATTTGGAGACACAGGGAACAGATATGCTATTTAAGTGGCTATTCCAGTAGTTATTTTTTACTGCAACTGAGCTCTAACATTAGCTACTGTCATCATCCTTCCCAGCTTTTAATAAGCCCTATACAGGATTAATCTCTCTCAGCTTTTTTAACCCATACAACAATTCCATCTTCTCATTTCCCACTCTGTCCTTTATGTTTCTTAGGTATTACAAACTCTACTATACCCCATGCAGTACTTGGCCATGAGACTGCAGCAAGTCTGTTATTGAAAGACTCCAAACAATAAAAATTCTGTAAACTCTTGAGTTATCCTAGTTTCCTTATACAGTGATGGTTCCAAACCAGTCAGACTCTCTTGTTTCCAAGAAAAAAAAAAAGGTAAAAAAAATTGATGTTAACATCCCTTATAATTTTTATAAATTGAGATGGCTAAACCACCTCAAAGTAAAATGCACAATATGAGCAATAGATGATGTGTACAGAACCTGCTAATAAGGAATCATACAAGACTCCCCCCCAACACCCTCCCCCCCAAAAAAGAACCTACCACAACCCTAAGTGAATACTTAGGTACTGGCTGACATGTGAGCTGAAGCTTCTCTTGCACCCAGTCACAGCTGACATTGCACTGTGCATACAAAATATTTTTTTTTAAAATGTACCCTTGTAAATTATTTACTTACCAGGCAAGGAAGCGAAAACATAACTGAGATTTAAACATGATTGGAAAATGTTTCATTATGAAAAACGGTAGTTACTAGTCCTTTAAAATATTTCATAGGTTTGTTTTCTTTTTTACGCTGATAAAAATATTCAATAAAGGTTGTGTTATGAAAATGTGACATGTAATTCAACAGAAAGGAATAAAAGTTCCATCTTTCATTAACACCAATATTTGTTTAGAAGTGTCTCTCTATTGACATTCAGGGAATGTGGGGAACTAACAATGTAGCTGGCTGTTAAACCTTAGAGAGTTAAAATACTGCTATCTCTGGGAATGACAACACGGATGGCCTACGTTTCATCTGTTGGTTCAGGTTTCCAAATCTCTGACAGGGAACTTCATCACATCAAGGAAATATTGCAGACTATTCAGCCTCTGGCTTCCCTCCCCCAGGCCCTGCCAGATTCATGGTAACCAGAAGACCAGAGACTACTGAGAGTTGCTTTCTTGTAAAAGTCAATGGAATACTTTTGTTTCATTGCGGAACTGAGAGACTTCTTCAACTTACTGCCACCGAATGCTTAGATGAATTCTAAAGGAAAACATGGTCTAGAAACCAGGAAAATTAACTGTTAATATCTTCAGTACTAAAATCAGTTAGGCTATCTTTAGCCAATCCTCAAACAAACAAGGGCCACTTCTAACGGCATTTATCAGCTGTCAGCACCTATCATATAAGGGATTTTAGAGACTCATTGAGGTTGCGTTGCAAATTTAACCAATTTACATCAAGCTTGTAAAAGCACTCTAGAATCGAGGAAGATAGTAAGAGTATTTATTTTGTTGGCACGGAACTTTCTTCATGCTCAATGAAATACTAAGTCAGGCTAACACTGCTGTCTGGGAGTCCCTGATTAAGACTGTTTGCTTAGTAGGGTGAAATCAATAAAATAAAAAAGGAGGAGCATTTTTCTGTCTACAGGTATTTTCTGCTAATGTAAGAAACTAAAAATAATTTTTCTTTCAGTTTTATTCAGTCACAGGCAAAAACAGGAGATGAACCTGGAGGATGAGAGGAGATTCTGGGGAAGTAGAATAAACCATAATACAACAATTAAATTATGGTTTAAAAACAGAAAACCTTACTGACTGACTTCACTAAGTGCGGAAGAGATTCACTAAATTAATATCAGCGCTGAAAAAAAGAACATACCACGATCTGAAGACCACCGTGACCACTGAAAAGTCTTTCCTTTTTAGATGACTGGGAAAAAGCAAAATAAGTATCATGCAAACACTTAATTCTTCTGGTTTTCTGAAACCTACCAATTGCACGCCGGAAGTTTTCCATTAGAACTTCTGTTTTCTTGATCTCAGTGGAATAGACTTCACTTCCAACCATAGGACAAAAGGGAACTTTACTTCCCAGTTCCTGAGCGATAGCTAAAGCCAAAGCAGTCTTAAAAGAATAAAAAAAACACAAACAAGAACCACACATTAATTTTTATGAGAATTAACAAAGGATTCTTTCTGTACAAAGCTAACCTTCCTCATCATATAACCTTCCATATATTAACTATCTATTTAATATTAACACTATTCCGTCTGATGCATATTTCTCACATATAACAACCCCCCTCCCCCCAAACCAAGCTAGACACATATAAAGTGACTTTTATCAGGCTTATAAAGCATCTTAAAGAAACAACACTGGGCATTGAATTTGACATCTGATACAAATGCAAAAACTCTTAAGTAGCATGCGAAGAATATAAACACAGCAAAAACTATTCAGGCTTTTAACATAAAATTAACTTCTAAGACTCCTCTTTAGAGACCATATTACGTGTTTGGTAACCTACAAGAGGTGGTTTCACTCTAATGATACCTGAACACACCACTAGATACTGCCAACATCGATGACACGGCAAAAATCAAAATATAAAGCAGGAAATCATGTTGATACATTGATGAAAAAAATTCTAGTAGAAGAAAACATTAAGTAACCACTACCCTAAAATGGTTTTGACAACAAATTAAAATAAAACAGATTTGGCAATACTTTATTTCACCTCAAAAAAGAAAAATAATACCTTGCCAGTTCCAGGAGGTCCTGCCAACAGCACAGCTCTGCCAGCCATTTTCTTGCTTTTGATTAGTTCCACTATAACCCCACAAGCCTGTAAGTTAAATAAGCATTTACGCTGTTAACACAAGTATTGCTATAATATTTTTTGTTCCAATATTATTCAAAGTGTTTAGAAATACTAGGTTTTGTGAGCCTTCTGAAGATGAAGAGGATTGCAATTTCATGCAGACAAAAGATCAGAAAAACCTCCTTCCTACAATCATTTTATCCGACACAGACATAATAAAAAACAAACAAAAAATCACAGGCAACAAAACTCAACCTAAGAGCACAGACTCCTTGCCCCCTCCTGGAGTTGCACGCGTATATAAGCGTCTGAAAACAAAGCAGTAAATGAATCTTTGAGTTTCAGAACCACAGATCAGCTAAAGCCAGGGCCAGACACCGGACTAGAGACGGAAGCTCCACTCGCACCAAATCTCTGGATTTTTGGTAGGTTTCAGTTTCGTTGCCTTTAATGCCCCAATTTCTACGCCTAAAACCGGGCGACAGTCACCAGCCCTTGCATCCAGCTAACGCAAAAAAGTAGCGGCGTTAAGAAAAAGCCTTCATTACCCCCATCGCTCCTCGCACAGCAGCGGAACGCACGGAGGAGCCCAGGCAAAGACTTTCACTCGCTAACGAGACTCATGAAAGACCAGGCCTGGCCCCAGCGCCACCCGAGGCCCCTAAGCCTCCACCTCAGCCGGGGGGGAGCGTGCAGAGCCCCCGGGGAGCCCGGGCCAGGCCCTGCCGCTCTCCTTCGCTCACCTCCCGCGCGTTCTCCTGCCCCACCAGCCCGGCCCCCGCCGGCTTGGCGGTGCCGCTCTCGTCCAGCCCCAGCCCTTTGACATGGCTGTGGGCAGCGATGCGCTGTGTCTTCGAGGTGCTCTTCACCTCCTCGATCTTCATGGCGGGACAGAACCAGCTCCAACCACCCGCGCTCACCACACGCGGCCCGCGCGTTACCAAGGCTCCCGGCGCACGGCCGCCTGCGCCCGCCCCGCAACGCCATTGGCTGGCATGGCGGCGCTCTCCATTCTTATTGGGCGCGGCGCACGCCTGTCATCGACGGGGGGGCATTTTTTTAGGGTCCGTCCACCCGCTTCCGCGTGCGACGCCCCCAGAAGGTCCGGCCGGGCGCGGGGCTGCGGCGGAGTCGGGCCGGGCGGGAGGAGCCCCCCCAGGGCGGAGGTTGGGGCGAGCACAGGCCTGTGCTTTCCTGCAGGGGAAAAGCTGCTTGCTTTTGCTCGGCAGGTGTCTTAGCCCTACACCTGCTTGAACGCCTTTTGCCTTCGCTGAATGCGGTGTGGGGCTGGTGCCACTGTTCCCCCCCCTCTCCCAGGGCAGAGGAAGACTCCCTCTGTGTGTGTCCCCCAGCTCAGTGTGGGGCTGGGTGTCCCCCTCTCTCAGGGCGGAGGGAGCCCTGGGTGTCCCCTGGCTTGGTGTGGGGCTGGGTACCCCTCTCCCAGGCACCCGGGTTGCCCATGGCTGGCTGACAGCAGGCCAGGACCCATCAGCAATGCTTTCTGAAAATCTCTGCTGGCTTCAGCTTACAAAAGTAAGTTGAGGCTTTCCTAGGGTTTTGGGTTTGTTTTTTTTTTTTGAGATCCTTATCGAAGAAAGAGCAAGGGTGATCTGTTACCTGCTTGGTGTCACTCACGAACTTCTAGCTTTTTGTGTAACTGCAAAATAATTCTGTTCCATGTGTCCCAAGCCTTTACGTGAGAATCTAAGGCTTTAACAGGTGCTGTACCTACAACAAAACTTACGTTCTTCCTGAGCTTTGACCTACTGAAATGAAGAAAAACACTTTCATCTTCTCAGCAGGCAGTTTTCGTGGCCTTGCAGCCTGTACCCTCAGTTCCTCAGGTCTGTGAGGCTCCAGCTTGCAGGCTGTTATAGCTGGTAACTAGGGTTCTGCTGTGCCTTTTATGTAGTGTTTAAATGGTTGAGATGGAGATCAGTCACGGTGAAATTTTAGATGAGATTTGGGGATGTGCAGTTCCAGTGTCTTCTTGTTTGTAGATACTGGTGCCTCTCTCCCCTCAAAAGAGGGGACTTTCTTCCCATAAATGTATAGTGTTTTCTGTGTTTGGTTAGAAAATTATGGCTGTGTCTGCAAGACTCAAGGCCAATGGGTCAACACGACATGATGCAGAGCTGCTGCCTGTGCAAAGGGATGGTGCTATCTCGGCTCTCCCACGCGCTGCCAGGGAGAGCTGCAAACACGCGCCTGTGATGGTACAAGCCAGGAGAGTGGCTTTTAGGAAGGACAGGAGCTGTGGCTCAATTTGCAGAAGCGCATGAAGAACATATATGGTATTCGTTCCCTTTTTGTTTAAGAGCTTCAATTATTTTTGTTATAAGTGTCATTCAGCAAAGAAAAGACTTTGCTATTTGTTGCTTTCATTTTCTGTTAATTGTTCTGTCAGTTTATGTTTACCTAATCTCATTTAAAATTGTAATTACAATATAATTGCACACATATGTAGTTCAACACCTTTGTAAGGATATCCTATTATACAACTGTTTAGCTAAGAATTTTTGAATCTAACAAATATAAGCTATCCTTTAAATAATTAAAAAAGCATGTATACTATTGGAGTCTGTACATCCTCTCAGGGTCATATTAGTCACAGAATACTAAATGCCCAATACGTACTGAACTTCTTTGTAAAAAAGCAAATATACAACTTTGATTTCTCTAGTGCATTAAACTGCCGCAAGTGTTGTGGGTAAGTCTGGTCAGAGCTCAAGTTTCTGCCAGTTCTGGAGGAATAGTTAGCAAGTCTGAGAGCTCTTAAGGCAGTGATGCTGTTAACAAGAGGTCCAGGCTAGGTATGGCCCTTCTGTTTAGAAGGACTAGCAATGGGTGAAATACATATTCTTTAATTAACTTAGACTGAAATCTGTCCATGCGTTCCATGTTATCTTGTTTGATGTTGCAGCTAGGCCTGTTCTTGAGATTATGGTGTTTCAAAGACTGTTTAGTAATATTTGCTTATTTCTTTTTGGTGAAATTCAATATATAGGCATGTAGATGGCAGGAATAGAGAACTGCTCTTAATCTTCATTATAGCTTCGAAGGACAGAAATATTGGATGTACGTAAAAATCAGATATGCTACATCAGGTTCTTTAACTTTGGAAAAACTAATTCAGTTAGAGATTTTTCCTGATAAAAGTGGGTAAGAAAGAGAAGTGTTAATTGTTTGTCTACAGCAATGTGATGTCTCAAAAATAGAATTGGAGCAGAGCCTAAAACTTCAGTCTGCTAGTGACCATTGCTGTTCAGGAAATAAAATCTACTGCCAGGATGAAGGTACAATTTTAGTACTGACCTGCAGAAATTGTTATGAAAATGGTTTGAGTTTGTATTTGCAGTAGAAGAGGATATTTCCATATGAAAAGGAACCAGTAAACAATTGTTTGCTTGCTAGATGCGAAGCTGGCTTCTTTCTCTTACGTGCTCGAGTAAGTATCACTTCACAGGGTTTACAATCATCCATAAGCTCCGAGTGGTTTGGCACATCTCATTGTATTGATTGTTTTACTCATTCCATATGTTCTTTGAGCATTGTGCTGAAGTTGCAGTTGAAGAGGGGAAGAGTAGGTTTGGGTGAGGGAAAATAAACAATAATCCTTTAGACCACACAGGATTAATTGTTTATTGCCGGGCAAGAGCAGAGTACATGTGGAACTACTGGAAAGTTTAGAATTGAACTTAAATAGCTTAAATGATCTTTTATGACTGATGTCTGATGTGTTATGATGCATCAGTATGAGGATACATTGAACCTTAATCTTAACGTTATTTTTTGTGATTTTTTTTTTTAATAGCTAACACATTAGAGAGGGTGGGTAAAATAATTAAGTTGCAAAGCATGAGTCATCTTTCTCCTTTGTCCATGCCACCAGATGGAATATGAGTAGGTTATTCGACCATTCTGCCCATCTCATATTATAGGTGCTTTAAGTATAATTTAATATTTCACTGCCAGTTAACCAGAAAAAATAATACCTGTCACTAACAGTCTGAACTGTTATTCCCCAGGTTTAATCAACTCATTTTACCAACGTTTCTTTTGCCCCCCTCTTTGAGGTCTCCTATTTGGCACAGACGTCATGCGATACCCGATGTGGGAGCTGGAGACTTGAGAGCTGTTTTCCTAGACTAAATGTTTGAGGTTACAGGACGTGGCCCAGTTTCACATAAGCTTTCAAATTTCAATGGGACATGCTGAATCCTGAAACTGTCAAATAGTGTATTATTTTTGGAGTGAGGGAGAGTATGTGTGTGTGAGTGTGTGTATGACCTTTACATTTTTACCCTATCCCAAAAGTCTGACTTCCTGCCCTTTCTCCCATGAGTCCATAAACTTTAGCAATTAAAGTGAACACTTCTTAAGGAAGAAATTCAGTACAGGAGAGAACAACTGGGAAGAGGAATGGCACATTAAGGAGAAAACAAGGAAAACAGCTAAATGCTATAAACTGCTTGCTTCATAGGGGATATAGAAAAATCTGGAGAAATTGGGCTTCTTTCATTTTGTCATGTCCCCCTCTCCGTCTTAGTAATATCAGGACCTCTGTGTACGTGTGTGTGTGGTTGTTCTGGTTTGTTTCCTGCAAAAGAAGCTGAAAGGTTTTTCCTACTCCTCACTAAAGCAATAGGAGTGATGAATCCTAACAAATGCTATGTCTTAATTTCCAAATCTGTAATTAATTGTAAAACTTCATAGGCTAAGCTAACAGAATGGACCTCTCAAAACACTGAATAAAAGTGCTTATGTCTCTATTTACCAAATTTCTCCTCCTTGATCTAAATGTATTGGTTTCACAGGTACCATGTGCACCCTGAGCTTGCAAAGAGCTGTGCCTTCAAGTGATATGTTGGGAAATCAGATCCACAGACTCTAAAATCCTGGACAGAGAGAGAGGTATATTCTGAGTGGTAACAACAAAACTGTATGCATTGTAGCAAATTTACATGTGTGGTTTTTTTTTTTTTTTTTTTTCCCTTCCCACTCAACAAGGACAACTGCCTTCCCAATCTAGAGAATTGTAAGTCTTTCCTGTGTCTAAAGAACAAACTCAAATTTCTACTTCATACCCCTCCTTCTTGCAGGTTGCTCACAAGTATAAGGTTATAAAAGAAATGCCACCATTTTTATGTGAGCAGTGGAATTAAATCCATTTTCCCCATGGATTTTTATCTTCCTTCCTTGCATCTTCTTACTAAAAAGAATTCTCTCTCTTTTTCACCCCGGAAGTTCTATCCAGTATCCCTCTAGTTATTGTCTGAGCAAAATGCAGCTCGTTGTTCCATTGGTAAGTTGGCAGTCGAGCAAAATGAGTCACACCTGAGCCCTTGCTGTAGCCTCTTGCACTGTGGGCCATTGAAACAGGCCCCTCCTTTACCTTTTCCACAAGGGCTGTTAGAACTTTTAGACCTCTAGACGTTGTCAAAGCTTGTTGAAAATGGCAGTTACTTTAGGTGTTTTTAGGAGGACTTCTGATTAATGCCCCTTCTTTTTAGGAATTGGACCTTTTCACACCTCTTCCTTCTGAACTCACCTAATAATTAATGCTAAAAAAATAATTAAATGGTAGGTAATATGATACTGGGATATCAGTGTGGATTTTAACTGTGTAGGGCCTTTTCTTATGGGAATAGAACTTCACTTTGCAAGCATGTATTGATATAACAGATTGAGACGTTAGGGGCAATGAAGTGTACATGAGCCTTATGATTTAACAGGAAACTATTCAAAGCCTGGGAACTTGGTCTGAAAAGTGACATTATGCTTAATTTGGCTCCCATGACAGAGCTCCCATCAAGCTGAACTATTCTGCTCCACAAGCCGATTAACCAGGCTAGCTCAGAGCCTTGGCAGTACTCCTTGCGAGTTCATTTCTTTCCTTTAGGGAGATACTTGTCTCTCAAATAGCACCAAGCGCTAGGAATGACTGCTATTTTTTTCTCCCCTGTCACTGAGTCATTGATTCTGTCATCTTGACTTCTGTGTGTTTGGGAAGGAGGGGGAATTTGTACCTAACTTTAAAGTGTTGTTATATGAAGCAACTTTTTTTTTTTTTTTTTTTTTTTTTTGGTAAGGAAAAAGCCCGGAGTCTGGAGTCAAAGCTAAAAACTAAATCTATGATGCTGGCAATAACCTTAGGCAAGTCATCTTACACTTCTGGCTCATTCATTAGTTATTAAGATGTGAATGCTAAGTACTATTAGCAATATATTCCTGCATAGGGAAAGAAAAAAAGCACTGTTCTCAAAGAAAAATATCTGTCAAATGTAGTGCAAGTCTAGTCTAGTTGGACACCTATGGGAGGTCCATGATAGAGCATTGCTTTCTTGGCTGGTAAACAGCTGTTATCATTTGAGGTGGTTCTTAGGAGTACTTCGTAGTCACTAATGAAGATGCAGAGCACATGTGTTAAGCTTTACGGTGTAATGCATTTGGCCCTGTGTGCCTCCTGGGTTATCAGTAAGGCCAAGGGACTTAAACCAGGGAAATGTGCTCCTGCCCTTTGCCTCTCTGAGCTTCATCACTCTTGTTAATCTTGATTATTCTTAATCCCTAAAAGGTAAGATTTTTAGGAAGCATCCTACACAACATAAATACACTTTTACAGGAAAATTAATTATGCAAACACAGAAATTGGTGATTAAGCATAAGGAGAGCAAGTGATCCAAATCTTGACCTGCTTTTCCGTGTGAATTTGCAATGTCTGTGTGACTTTGAAATCGAATCTCAGCACCATCCTTCCAGCGGCAGCAGGGTGGGGGTCTCCTTGCAGGCAGAAGGAAGGCGAGCTGTGACAGCGAGCGGGCTGAACTCAGCAGCCTAATTAGCGCGGGCCTGATGAGATGAAGGTGCCGGTGCCCCGGGGGCAGTTACAACAACCCCTGCCCCAGGGCGCTCTGCAGCCGCTGCTCTTGGCTCCCTCCTGCTGCAATTAGGCCTGATGAGCCCCAGGCACACCTGGGGAGGGGACACCAGCTGTTGGGTGTGTGGCCATCAAAGTAAACTGCTTTAATTGCCTCTCCTGGAGGAGGCGGTGGCTGGGCAGAGGCGGTGGAGGGGTCCCGCGGGTGGGTGCCGAGGTGAGTCAGGGCAGTTCGTCGGGGTCGGGTGGCTGTCACCGTGTACCGGGCAGCCCACCCCACAGGAATAGCGATGAGTTTGACTAATTTTTGCCTCTCTGGGTCACCTTTCAGTGACACTTAATGCGTGGTTTCGCCCCCTTCCGCGTCGTGCGGGTGTCGGGGGGGTGCCCGCCGTCCCCTCAGCCTCCGTGACCCCCCCGCTCCGTAACCCAGAGGGCCGGGGCTGAGGCGGCGGCGGAACGGCGGCGGCGGGGCCCGCGTTGCCGCCGGGGCGCTGTTGGGACGGACCGGCCGGGTGCAGCGCCGTCATGGCCGCCCCCCGCGTTCTCAACGTTAACGTGGGCGTCCTGGGCCACATCGACAGCGGGAAGACGGCGCTCGCCCGGGCGCTGAGCACCACCGGCTCCACCGCCGCCTTCGACCGGGCGCCGCAGAGCCGGGCGCGGGGCATCACGCTGGACCTGGGCTTCTCCTGCCTGCGGACCGCTCTGCCGCCACAGCTGGGCCCAGGGCCCGGCGAGCTCCAGTTCACCCTGGTCGACTGCCCGGGGCACGCCTCCCTCATCCGCACCATCATCGGCGGTAAGGGGGGCAGCGGGCGCGGCCACCCCCGCCTCGGGGCCCCCAGCCCTCGGCGAGGTCCCGGTTTCCCCCGGTAAGGGCGAGCAGGGCCCTTCCTACCCGCCTGAGCCCGTTGGAGCCCCGGGCTCTGCGGCTGCCCGGCGAGGGGAAGGCGTGGGTGGGATGTCAGGCTTGTCACGGGCCTCGTGGGTTGGTCACACTAAGTAATTGCCCTTCAAATAAAACACCCGTGCTCAGAGAAAAACAGTTTGTAAATATGAATCCTCTGGGTGCGCTTTGGACAGTCAGGCCTGGTCAGTTTTCTTATGCTTACTTGGAAGAGTTTTCTTTATTTTGTATGGAAACCTTGTTTGTGGTATTCAAGGACAATATTAATTTATGTTTTCTCACTTGCTAAAGCTGTCAGAGTTTGATATTCCCGGGCTGAGAGCTGTGGTGTACTTGCTGGACGTGCTCTGGCTGAACTTGGAGAGACTGGGGAGTTCTAACGTGATAATCTTATATGTAGAAATAGTTTTGTGGAATTTAGTAACTTCCCATTTTAGTCTTTGTGGAAGATATCGGAAGGTTAATCTGGTTTGCGTTAGAGTTCTTTTTAAATGAGTTTGCCTTGTTCTGTGAGAAACAACACCCCTTTCCAACTCTTGTAAAAGGAGTTAAGAAGTGGTTGGTGCTTGGCTAAGGGTGTAATGGAGTTGCAGCTGTTTACAGTAATCACAGGTTGATAAGCTGCAACTACAGGGATCTCTGAACGTTCAGTTCCTATGCATTTCCATTGCTAGTGTCTCTTTAGTGTCAACTAGTAGTTTTGTAGGACCAGCAGTCAACTGGTAGTTTTTTGTAATGCAGTCTGTGTTTCTTCTCAGCTAGGCTGAGGTTCAGACCAAGTTACTTTTCATGATGCATGAATTAACCCCCTTTTGAACAGAGATATTATTTGTAAGTAGTGTTAGCAGTAACTGAATTGTATTGTTTGTTTTTCTTTTGGGTAGGATAGTAAACATTTACTTACTTCCTGATTTCACCAGCAGTAGAGTGCTCTGTACCATTAATGCATGCTCTACAGCTGCAAGGCTGTGAGCTAAATTCCAGAAACCTGTGGTCTTCCAGTCTTCTTTTGTACTTCACAATCAGCTGTTATTCTTAAGTTATTGTAAGCACCTGATTATCTTCTAAAGAACAAAGTTTGCTTTGGCAAATGGCAACTTTTCTTAGATGTACTGAAGAGTGACTTGTAGTTTGACATTCCTTTGTGCCAGAAACAACTAATCCGAGTGGGGTAAACTTTCTGATGAAGAGGACATGGGAAAACTTAGAAAAACAGTTTCTTTTTTTTTAAATCACTTTAACACTTAATCTGGGGTGATTATTTAATGCATAGAGTTCTCGTTGCTTCCTGTTGTTTGTATGAAGAGCTTCAAAGGATTTGGTCACAGCTGTCCATTTTGGTTGAATAAGTTATTCACATTTCCTTATTGATAGGCCATGCTGGGAGAAGAAAAGATCTAGGCTAGATGTCATAATAGAGTTTTCTTCCCAGCAAAAATAATCCTTTACAGGTAGCAATCAGACACGTAAGCATGTTAAACTTGCTTAGTTCTAGTTATACCACATTATGTATTTTAGTGAAAACATTTGATTAGCGTAATTTACTGCAAACCTGTATGTTAAGAAAAAGTTGTAGAGGAAGCGCAGTATTGTGTTAATACTTAGTTTAAAGAGTTAGAAATTTCAGTTTTCTGCTTTATAGCATACATGAATCTTGATAGTGGATGCCTTGGTTTTTTTTCACTACCAGTTTTAAAAGGTGAAACCTTGATGATAAAACCTGATCTGTGCCTGGGAAGCTATTTAGGTGCTTACAGTTTTAGTATGGTTTGGTGAAACTCAAACTGAAATATAGCATATCTTGTGTAGCAGGATACATCCTTCACTGTTTAGGTGTCCATATTTCAGTACTATCAACTTCTCTAGCTCTTCAGAAATGGAAAACTAGGCCTCCCAGATAAAGATACTTTAAAAATTTGGGATTATTTTCATCTGTTTCCTAAGTATAAGTGTTTAGGGTTCACCATTCCAAGCATTTTCTTTGCAAACAGGAAAGCTATTACTTTTTTCTTTTTGATGGGATCTGTGCTTTCCCTGTTACTACAGATTTTCTATATTTAAGGTTTTTAAATAAAACGTAAGTGCAAAATACTTTATCTTTCTCTGTTTATTCTGCACCTCAGATTTTTCACACCTCTTTAAAGTACTGCTCTTCTGAAATTAAGTCGCGCAGTAGCTGTAGATGTGAGTTAACCTGCAGAAAAGCTATAGCTAAGAGAGCTGTGGGAAAGGGAGCTGGATGTGATGAGCCGGAGGGTGGAATGGCAACAGAGGGCTCTGAAGCAGCCTTCTCATCTGGTGTTAGTCATGTGCATGCAGCTTTTGCAGTAGAAGCAGAAGCTACAGGTGTGAAAATATGTTATTGTGTGCTCGTATTTTAAGCTCTTTTTATTTATTTTTTAATTGAAAGTGGGGTAAACTAGTTGGTTCCCTCTTGAGTGACCTGTTATATGGAAATGCTGCCAGCTGTGGCTGGGTAGCACTGGCATTGGCATATCTCCCGTAAGGCAAGTAGCTCAAGGTGTTCCTTCTGAGGAGCTCCTCACTGGCATCACAAGGGAAGCCAGGGGTCTGTCTTTTTTTTTTCTTTTTTTTT
>VXBH01001123.1:108632-197905 GCA_013400035.1 Rynchops niger
TTTTCCTTTTATTTCAGTTCTTCTCTTCCAGGGTGCCATTTTTTTCATCAGTGGTGCCCAGGCTATCTTCTAGTCCAGTAGTTCCATCCTCTCTAAGTGTCATCTTTTCTGTGCTCCTGGGGTGCTCTAAGGGTTAATTCCTTTGCTGTACAAATCTGATAAAGCAGATTAAATTATACTTACAGATTAAATTATACTATTTACCATTCTCTCAGATGTTTCTGTATCTAGGTAATTCTGAAGTAGATTTTTTTTTTCACAGCTGAATCTAGTATTGCATTGTAGTGCTTGACCTTGCAAATACTTCTCACAGTCGCTCACAAGATGCTTATTTGGAGACAATACCTTAGGATTAAATGAATGCAGAATAGTTGAGCAGTAACCAAATGGAATGGAAAATAGAAGTCGTATTTCATTCTGTGTGGCTACGTTTTTCTTGCAAAGCTTGTCCTTGAAAACAAAACATATCAAATGTTAAATCAAAAGATTTTTTTTTTTTACCTGCGTGCTGGCAATTGTAAATGTTGCAGATAGTTCCACCCAAGGTGCTTGCTTAAAGTTTTAGCTGGAAGGTGATAGTCACGGTTGGAATGGAATAAATGATAGGCACTCACTACAGTACTGCTTACTACATCATGGCTTTCACTTGTATTTAAACCATACTGGTTTATTCTTTAACAGCAGCCTTTTGGGTGTCTGATGTGGCAGGAAGGTATTAAGTTATTGTGGATAGGTGTATGGCTTGCGCTGTCTTGTATATTTCTTTTTGTCTTTTGAACAGCAAGAACAGAATTCTTTATTTTACAATGACTTCAAGACTCTTTCCTATGCTCTAGCAGGATCTTGTCTATCTATCGCTTATCAAGCAACACAGCAAACAGTGTATTTGTAGTCGTTCGTAGCTGACTTGCGAAACAGAGAAAACAAACCTGAATAACTGAATCTTAAGGGTCAGTTCTTTAGCTTGTCACAAACAATAAGAAGCACCCGTGTCAGCCTTATACTTGCTTTCTGCGCTGAAGGAATGACTGCAAAATACAATATTTTTATCATTACTATTTTTCTATTGCTATAGAGATTTAGAGTGGCGTTTTATTAAAATTTTACACTGAGATGGGATAGTTTCTGTCACAGCCCTATGGGTTTCTTTTAAGCTTCTGTTCTTTTGTTAGATTTCAGCAAAGTGAAATAAGAGTTGCTTTTACGTTTGTTTGTTGCGGAGCTATGCATCCAGTAGGGTCTGGAGTGGTTTCTCAAATGAGTTCAGCAGTAAGGGATGCCTGCAGTGAGGTTATATGAGTTAATCTGCCAGAAGAAATTCAATCCCCATATTTCATTTTAAGACCACTTTGTGTAGCAAAGTAGTTTAACCAGTAGCAGATTTTTTACTTGCTGATGGTTAATTTCATGCCCTACAAAGGGTCAGCACACTAATACAGAAGAACATGATTACCTCATCCTGGCTTCCCCCCACACAGGCAGTGAAGGGCCGCCGCCGCCGTGTTTAGTTTAGGTGAGCTGTTGTCAGATGCCCTTTATCTGTTGGATTTTGAGATGGGTCCTCAAAAGAACTTCTAAAACAGAAAGTTGTCTTTTTTTTTTTTTTTTCCTCTCCCCCTATGAAGTTCAAAGGACAGAGTAGCTTTATAGGGTTTTAATTGGAAAGCTACTGCTTGACCTTGGTTGTCTAAACCCGGGGAGGGGAATTCTGACAAACTTGTAGTTTTGTAGTCCTTATGCCTGTCTGAACCTTTGACCTTTTTACTTTATAACTAGAGCTTCATTGTCACCGTTTGTCCTTGCAGTTCCTTTCAAAGAAAACTGCCCTCCCGAGTGTCTGTTTCCACTTTGCTGCTGTGTTCTGTTAAGGAAGGGTATTAATTCATACCTGATACATTGGAGGGGCCAAGACTTTTGAACTTGCACAAGAGCTTGGGGAGGGGGAAATGAGCGTAGCAAAAGCATGTCTTGCTGATGCAAATGAGTACAATGAAAACAGTCTTGGGAGATCAAGGGAAATGTGGTCTTGCTACCAGCATTCAGATTCAGTCAGATGCAGATTATTTGTAAGATTAACATAGTGCATGCAAAAAAGTATTTCTATCGCAGATTAATTATTTTGCTGAGTTTTAAGAGGATTTGTAAACTCAGGGTTACCTTTGTGTTACTGTAATGAAAATACACTTCTGTCACTGTCAACTTTTGCTTGTTCACACCTTTGTGAGGGTGTGACAGTTCTTGTTTTTTCCATTCCAGGTGATTGAACAAGTAGAGTTTTATAGTTGTAGAGTGTACAGATGGATGATGTAAATTTATGTGGAGGCCTCTTGCTGTTGAATGCACATGTTGAAGGGAAACCTGTTGTTCTCTGGAGGAAAGAGCGCCTTGTGTTGTTCAGTGGATACCATTCTGGTCAGAGGGAAGTCACTGGAGAGTCTTGAGGACTTTGATTGCCAGCTTGAAGTGCGAATAACATAATAATGAACCTTTTTCTGGTGAAAAAAATATTAAAATACAGCTCCCGTGTCATGTAATTCATGTTCACGAGCCTTTATGTAGTCGTTGATGTTATGGAAGTACCCATGGGCCAAGAGAGTTCAACTAGCACTAAAGTGCATGTTTGCTAAATCCTGTTAAACTTGTTGGGTTCGTGGTGCTTGTAAATTGCTGACATTGCTTTCTATTAAAAATGTAAATAAATAAACTTTATTTCTGTAAATGAAAACACTTTTCTCTTGAAACTGAAACTGTCTTTTTTTTTTTAATTCGCTTTAAGTAATTTGGTTGGTGCCTGATACTTGTCTGACAAATTAAAGGAGTGTTTTAATTGACATTTGAAAATGAAAGGCAGCCTTTTAATTAAGGCGCTATGCATAAAGAAAAAGCAGCTGGTATAAAAAAATATTGCTGCTCTAAAATTCCCCCTCTCCCCAGCCCCCAAAGTGCAACTCTGTCTACTGGATGGTGCAGTGCACAAGAGGGCAGTGTTTGCTTACGATGGGGGATCTTAACGATAAGTGCACAGGGTCAGCAGGGATGGAGTGACCTTACTTTGAATTGAAACAGAATTAAGTAAAAGGTTTGGAACATGACTGTGGTTTAATTTTTCCCATTCCTAAAGCAAAAAAATCCTCTGTGTTTTACGGAAGGTTAGTCTTATTTCATCTACAGTTTGGATAGTGCTTTTTATATATCTGAAGCAATAAAAATGTATGGGGTGTGAGGTGTGAGTAACACAGGTGAGATGAAACAGCTGGTTTTCACTGAAGTTGCCTGTGAGTGGTATGACTCTTCATCCACATAAAAGGGCTTGGTTTTTTCTTTTATATTTATAGAAAGTTTGTCTAGTTTAACCTGTAAAGCAATTGGTGAGGTATGAACCATGGATTAACGTATACAATTATTTTATTTCTTTCCCCATTTCTATATGTCACCTAATAACTAAGCAAAAGCAAGGTAGTTGTACTAAACCTGTTTTGAACCACTTCTGTGCTATACGGGGTTTGTTGGGTGAGATTAAGAGTAGAATAAAACTTGGTTTTGTGTGTGTACCAGGGCACTATTAAAATAGTGGTCTACCTATGGAATTTTTATCTATTATGTCATAGTTGTAGTGGTTCTAACGTGCCATTTATTATGCATAGCTTCTTACTTCTCTGTATATTAATGTTTTTTGAGTTATGTGACAGCGAGACTAGTCTACTTGGCTGCTACAATTTCTATTCTGTACCCTCTTCTACTTTTTTGACTTGAAGCTGATTTCTCTATTGAAGTTACACAGGTTCAACCAGCTCCTAAACTATACAGCAACTCTTAAGTAATATTAGAAAGCAAAACGGGAAGGGTCTTCCATTCCTTTTATGGGTTGAAAAGTTTAAAAGAAGCCAGAGAGCCATCGTCTTCTGGCCTCAAAAGTCATAGTGAATAATCCCATTCTTTTCTACTTCTTGTAAGAATCCTGACAGAAATGTACTCCTTCCTGTGTTTGGTTAAAAAAAAAAAAAATTGTGCATATCTTGTTCTGAAGATGCGATTTATAATTGAATTCTCAATCTTAAATGTAGATTGTAAACATGAGTGGCTTTATTGAACTTTGTTAGAATGTTAAATGGTCTCTTGCTAATATAGGACATTTTTTCTACAAAGCTTTTGTGTGGTTGTACGCATACTTGCTTGTATACAACAAAATTGTGCTAATTCACACTTCATTATTTGACACAAAAATTTGACAGCTTCTCAGGAAAACATAATAACCCAGCGCTGTAATGGTGCTAAGTCTGTTTGATCACTCTTCCTATTGATTTAAAAACAGAATTTCTTTGTTCCATCATACTGCGTGCAAGCATTCATCAAACAACTACATGCCCTTTCACTTCACTTTTGCTTCTTGTTTCTCCTTGCTTGAAATGATTTTGTAAGCTGCTTGGGAGAGTGGTCAAGCTTTATTAATCCATTTTTAGATGTTTTTAAATATCAGCTAATGTAGTGAGGTCTTGGAAATACCTGCATAAAATCTAGAACAACTTACTGTAAAATATGAAGCACGTTTGTGGTTAAAATTACCTGTGTCAAAATAAATTTAAAGCGCACTTTTCAAAGTAGTGTTTTTACTGATGACGGGTATATTCGCTTGCTAAATAGTCCAGTTCAGTAATTCAGTGGTCTACTGATCAACAAACTGGCTTAATGAGGTTCTACTGTATTTGTTCTACAGCTTGATTTGGAAGTTGCCTTCAATTAGCAAATGCCAGATAGAAGTTGAATGATACATTGCTTATGTATAGAACCCGCTTTTAATAGCTAATTTAGCGTGATGGAGCCATGAACTTAGCTTCCTTCGTATGTTTCTCTGTTGTTTCTGTTTGTTTGTACTAGAAGTAATAATGTACGTTCTTGGATGGCTGTTGTAAAGTACTGTTTATGAAAACCCCTAGAAAAGCAAAATGCAGAAGGAAAAATGTAGGTTATAATTATAAAGCAGACACGCGACAGATCTAGCGAAGCGAGCAAACCAAACCCCCACGTTGTCATTGTTAAAGTCCCTTAAGTGGAATAAAAAGTTGCTTCTCTGTGTGGCAGCCAGTTGTTTTCTGTCTAGGAACCTTAATGTTGGCCTGGTGAGCTGAAGAGCAAGGGCAGATGTTCTGTGGTGGTAATTTCCAGCTGGATTCTTGAATGCATTGTGTTCTGAGGGTCACAGCTCATAATGGAGCAAAATTGAGTGAGAGCTCCAGCAAAGAAAGACTTGAACAGCTTGTACAATAGCTATGATTGCAAAGATACCGTGCATTCTGTGAGAAAATATTCTCTGTGCTATCTGTAAAATTCAGATTAAATAGCCATTCTGAAGTGCTTCCTTTAAACTGTTTGCTTCCAAAAAGCATTGCAGGGTAAGTAAATACCAATAATTCTTATTTCCCGTCTCCTTATCAGCTATTCTACCAAAATGTTCTTGCATGGTCTATCTAATCTCTTCAAGTGAACATGAAATGGTTAGTGTTGGCTTCCAATTTGAATTATGATCTCTGTTTCGAACTTCAGCTGATTAATTCTACATTAGACTGTAATTATCAGCATTACCAGCTCTAGGGGCGGTTGCAACCACCCAAACGTACACGTATATATAGATATGTATATCTGTTGATGTAATAGCAGAAAGAGTTAGTGAATAGTGGAAGAAAAGGAAATGGAATAGAGAGGATAGCTTAAACAAAAATGAATAAATTTGCCTTCAGGAGCATTGTGGGGCTAAAGGATGATAAGGGGGAGTGAAAAACCAAAGGCTGAATTTTCAGATTTATAGAAGTTGACCTGAGTAAGAATCCAGGTCCCTTACCCCAGGTTTTGGAGAGGAGATGATTCATTTGGGCTAATGGTTCTGTTTAAAAACTTATTTTTCTTTCACTCCATGACATAGAAGGATCACAAAGGTTGTTTTGTCCACTGAAGACCTGCTTTTTCTTCAGTGCCAGGAAAGTGAATTTAACCCAGTCCCCTGTAGCAGTTTCTTGTCTTCTGTGATGAAGTTTTCCTTTGTTTTGTGTCTTATTTGGGATGCAACAAGTGGTTGGCATATAAGAGTAGCTGGTACTCTGACATCTTGGGGGCTCTTTTCCATTGTGGAACTTTGCCTTGATTTGTTTGGCAAAGTTTCACCTGTCTTACTTCCATTAAATGCATTGTAGAGCAAATAAGCTTATTTCAGAGATGATTCCTGTATATATAAAATTTGAAATGGTCTTTGAGAACCTGTTGGGTAAGGAAAAGCTATAGAAGTGTTTGAGAATTGTTGATAGAACTATCCAATTATATTAACAAGGCTAGGCAAGGGGAAATATCTTTTGTCGTAGATGTTTATTCATGCTTAAATCTACTTTTCTTGTATTAAAGACTTCCCTTCCAGCAGTATTGCTTTGGGGAGGAAAACTTCCAAAGCATGCAAAAACTGCGTTTCAGAGAAAGAAACAAAATTATTGTAGTTTTCTTTTTTAGGATCAAGCAGAGGGGGAGGGAAAATGGTTTCCTTGTATTTGACCGTGCTGTTGGATGTAAGACAAAGCTCAGTCTCTCTTGCTGACTAATGTCATCATCGAGGCATTTTTTTCTCCCACAGAGCAATTTTGTCTCCATTGAGACCCCCACAGCCATTGGCAAGACCATGGCCTGAGATTAAATCTCATGCTTGGGTGAAATTCTAATGACTGTAATTGTTTCCTCTTTTTAAGTCTGTGGTCCCTTCATCAAAGAGTGGTGCGGAAATTATGCATTTATGTTGTAAAAAGGGAGGTCATGATTACCTGAACCTGTGGTTGACTTCGGGGGATTCTGTGTTGTGTTCTGGCAGTGGTTATCCACGCTGACATTTTAGTGCGTGAAATGATTTAAAGTGTGGCTTGGAGCATAAATGTAAAGTATTAGTGGTGTGTCTCGGTCCTCTTGGGTTTGTGCTGCTCTCGTTGGGCTGTCACCCGCTGTCGGGTGATTGCACCATGCAGTCAGGGGAGCCGTAGCAGCTCTTGTGTTTTGGGGATCTGTTGGAATAGGAGAGAAGGAAAAATNTGAATGATCTGTTTGCAAGGGTAAGCTCCTAACCTACTGCAGCCATGAAATAGCGCTGGACTTGCGTCTCACCCAAATTGCAAAGGGGTTAGGACCTATCGGCAAGTGTTACTGTTAACCCTCACACTTTGGTGTGTGTTGGGGGTCGTTCGGCATCTTGAAGGATCACACTAGTACGGGAGTGCTGGTTGTGGATGAACTGAACCTAAGTGTGAATGTGGATATGGAAAAAATTACACACAATTTTATAGAGGTAGCTTGCCCAATCCTGCAAAAGCGGAATATTCGTGTGCCATCAGTGTTGCTGTGTGATGGAAAAGTTCAGATAAGTATTTTGTGTTATTTGACTTTATTGTGCAGTTCTATCTGTATGCAATTTCGGAACCACACTCTCCCCTAACTTCTTTGAAGATCTATGAAAAAATAATGTACTGTGTGTTAAGTATAAAATTTTTGGAGTTTGTACTCTGATCTATAAAGTATTCTTTAAAGGTGTCAGAAGAGCTGACCGAGAGGCATTTCATCAGAGAATAAGGAAAATGTTTCAAATCGTTCTTAATTTTAAGTGTCTAGACTGCATTTAGAGACTAATGAAACCCCAAAACATTGTCGTTCTTAAAACCACTCAGCACCAGAAGCTTTCCCTGATCTCAGTGGGACGATGAGTGTTCAGTTTAGAGTAGTGAAAAGTACACGAGCAACAAAATCCCAAGTGTCAACGCTGCTGTTCACCTAAGGAACCCGCTTCGGGCATACACCACCGAGACTTTGGGTGCTGTCTGTTAATATTCTAACGTTATATGCATGTGTTTATACACATAAAAATAAAATCCATAATAAGAAAACTTGAAATAATGGTTGATAATATTTATCTTTCTTTATATGGCATGCCACCGGTATTGCTGAAGTCATGAGTAATATTCAAATATTCAAAAGTCACGAGTCGGGCATCCCTGAGGAAGCTGTTTAAGGAAATAGTTTTGCTCTTTCAGCGTGCTTGCGGTGTGATAGGTTTTCACCCTGTGGCAGGGACTAAAATGTGTATTTCTTTGCCTGGGTCGGCTTTTCACCTGACTAACAGCTGAGATCCTCCCGTTATTTCAAGTGCTGTGATAAAGTTTGTGGTGCCTGGTGATGTTTACCCATCTGTTTGTAATTGAGCTCTCCCTTTACTCTCCCTGGTGTGTATTGTGATATCCAGTAATGCTGGCTTTTTCTGTCCAAAATTGCTATTTAACTGGAATCTTTTGTGGGAAGAGATTCACTTGTCTGTGGTGCTGTATAGTGCATCCAGAGGCTATATATATATATATATATNCCAAACCTTGCGTGGAGAAAATACTCTTTTGCTTAAGGGAAGGAAAGAGTTTTGAACTGAAGCTAAGTTCTTTGGGGGGAAAAAAAAAAAATAAATTGGTGGCTGAAAATCCAGTCTTTACAGAATGTTCATCTCCAGATGTGTTTTCATTACTGAACTGTATTCTGAACTGTGTGGGTGTTTTTTCATTATGTGCCCCTAAATGTGTGTTCTTTTTTTGTTTTGCAGCTTTATTTACTGTATGAAATAGCTGATTATTCTAGTTATAGCCAGCACTGCTTTTGTGTGGTTTAATGTTTTCTTTGTTGCAATTTAAAGCCAAACAAATCAAATGTGAAGATAAATTTAACTTTTGGGTTTTTTTAAACACAAACCTTGCTGTCCGTTTCTTTACTGACCCTGCAGCAAGAAACCAGCAAGTGCTTAACTTATTTTAAAAGAATGCTGATTTTTTTTTTTTTAGAAATATAGTGAAATTTATGCAGTGATTGAAAGTTATTTTGGTTACTGTACTTGTTTCTTTTCCCTTTGAGTTTTAAAAATCTTTATTTTTGTTCCATTAAGAAAATGATAGACTGTAGCTAGGAAAGTTGTAGACGATGTAGAAAGTGATGTCAGGTTTATGGAGCTTTTTTTGCCTGTTGTTACATATAGTTGAGGCAATCCTAGGTAAAACCGGAATTGAGTAACGTGCAATTTAAATTAGTTGACAGTAGCCTTTCAAAGCTTATGCATACTGTTTTAAACATTTTTGCAGTACCTTATGAGCTCATGTAAGAACAGTTGGAACAATAGTTTCAAGAATGCTTAAGTTGTCTGATATCTATTTGCGGCATCTGATATTTCAGCAGCATTTTCAGTTTGTATTGGGGAGCTAACAGCTTCATGGCATCTCAAATGCCACTGTGTTTACTGCTGAAAATTTTCAGGACATCAGGATGAAATAATTAAAAAGCATGCATTTTGGGGATGTTGTTACTCTGTTCGGAAGCTGTTATGCTTTCTGTGAAAGATTTGTATTTTTGTCCCAGTCTCTGTAAGTTCCTCTTCAGGTATTGCTTGTTCCGAAGTGGAATAAGTAGGTTTTGTGAATGAGAAATGTGTTTCTGCTAAGAGGATGTTAAGTGGGGTCTGTTCCCTAAGAAAAAAAAAAAAAATTCTTTTAGGTGCCAGAAGCATGGTGCAGTACAGATGCAAAAAAGCAGCTGAGATCAGCTCAGCGGAAACAGTACATTGATGAGAACCTCTCCTAAGAAAGCCGTGTGGTTAACAGTCACGATTGAAATACAGGATGCTCGGGCATTACTAGCTTATAGGTGGCAAATGTGACTTCGCAGTAGGTCAGCAAAATAGCCCATCGAGCTAATTTTCCAAAATTAAATACAATCTGGAAAATATGTTTTCCTGCTAAGTGGTAATGATAATTGCAAAATATTTTAAATGGCTGAGTTGTAGTCTGTGTTCCTACTTCTTTTGCGTCTGAGCAACCAAAAAAAATTGAGCTTTAATCACCGAGGCTGTACTCTTTCTTGGGGACTTCAGCATTTCATTTAGCAGTGATTAGTACTCTTCAATTATACATTCATTTATCTTAGTGATGCATTTACAGTTAGAGATAGGCTGGCTTATCGAATTTGGCTGATGCTTAGCAATTTCAGAAGTTTTTTTTTTTTTCCTTGCCATGTAAGAACATGCAAGAAAGCAGTAGAGAAGTGGTTATAGTCTTGGTGTTGCTTTTCATGGTAATCTTACTTGAGGTTATTTTTGAAGAAAAGTGGAATATATGAGTTTGGTGGACTTTTTCTCCCAGTCAGAATTTTTAGAAATTCAGTTTTGAAGTTCATCTCCAGACTTTGTCTACTGGACATCAGTGGTTCATGGTATGCCTCTTCCAGGTGCCAGGGGAATAAGCAGTGTAGCAGGCTGATCTTGAAGCTTGTGGTTGGAATGGATTTTTCTTCGTGTTCCTAGGCTGGCAGGTCCACAAATGAATTTAAAAGATCTTTTTTCCTTTTCGTAAGGGGAGTCGGGGGAGAAAGAAAAGAGGAGGGACAAGGCAGTGGGAAATGGGGTTGAAGAGCAATTTCTTGATACGTATATGTTGTTTTTTCCTGTACGTGTAAGAGTAAGGAGAAAAGGATCTCAATACTATTAAAAGCTGCCCTTGCTCATTTTCTGTTGTAATTGGATAAGGATTAAGTGTGGTGGGCACTGATGGACTGCGAGGTAGAACGGTTTGTGGCAGGGGGAGTGGGGTTGCTGATAACCCGCCTTTTCTGTTTGTTTCATGTTTTTCATTTGTATGTTTTAAAAGTACCTATTTAGTTTGATTTCAGGTTGAACAGTATACAAGCTTGAGTTCTAGTTTATTAACAGAACTGAAATAGGCTTCTTTGCCTTCCCAGGGCTGCTGCAGAGGGACTAGATTGTTGCTGCTGTTTCTTGGGACCGAAAACTTCAAAGCTTTCATTTTGCTGGTAAAGCCCTTCCTACGACTTGTGTACTCTGAGATACTGGGATTTAATTTTCCTTGGACCAACAGAATCTAGTGCTCTGAGAGAGGCAAATCGTCTCATTGTACGCTTAACTCTTATCTTTCTGAGTAACAGGGAACATTAGGTATGTTTAAACAGGGTGACTACAAATGACCAAAATTGGGTTTTTAACACCCCCCCCCTCCCCGCCCCCCCCGTGGTCTTTCATGTTTTCCTCCAATGTGTACCTTGCTTAATAGGACATTCTAGAGGTAAAAATGGTATAAATGGAGAATAGTGTTACTTCATTAAGGAAGGAAAAAAATTAAATACCCATTTATGTGTGTGTTTTTTTTTTTTTGTACTTCTCTGTAGACCAGTCATTAAAGACTATTTAATTTTCTGTACCTGTATTACTTACCTTTTTTTCCTCTTCATACACTTTATTTCAGTGTTATATTTTAACAAAATGGCAAAATAATTTTTTCCTCAAAAGCAGGTTAACTGTGACATTTTAAACACAATTAAAAAAAAATAATTTATTGGGAGTACTTTAAGGAACTCTTCTAACAAAATTTAATTTAAGTCTATAGTAAATTGTCAGTAAGAATATACTTAATAAAGTTCCTTTGTATTTCTCTTCCGTTATTATTATATGGTTCTTCAACAGCAGTTGTCTCTATTGTTTGATGTGAAGACTGAAGTGGCTGGATAACAAATGAAGCACATTTACTTAAGTTCATCTGAAGTGAAATTCTCATTCTGAGTTTTCCCTCCCTTGTTCTGTAATTCTAGTTCTTGCTGTCAGAAAGCTTAATTTAGAATCTATTGTTCTCTTGAAGTCTGGAAGATGTGAATGGGGAAATAAGACCTAACAAAATGTGAAAAATAATAGTGAAGAATATAAAAAAAAAAAACAAACAAAAAAAAAAAACAACAAAACACCAAACACAAACTCATAAAAGGCAAAAGCATCTGAGACTGGGTTTCTGTGAAGAGGGAAGTGTGTAATCTTCAGCTATTCTTGATATACTTTTGATACTGTTTTGTATTCTTGCTTAGGAATTTCTTCTCTTGGTCACCTGTGAAATCGTATCACGGAGGTTTGATTACTGAGTGCAGATGATTTCCTGGACACTTCATTTCTAGAATCCCGTCCAAGCGAGATAGTGGTGGCTCAGTGCCTGTAGTTGCTGCTCTTTGAATTTTTGCTGAGCGTAGTGGTCTCTTGAAATGTGCTGGTTACCCTGTGCCGTTTTTAAGCAGTGAAAATGCAAATTTATAGGTATGGCGTACTATGGAGTAGAAGCATTACTGCTTTGCACTCCATGTTATTTTCTTGTTTCTCTAGGATTCTTAGTCTTTGTTGTGTATTTCCATTGAATAACTTGAGCGGTGCCAGCATTCCTGGGCGCTGGTCACATGAGCCTGGCAGAGCAACGTGTATTCTGAGCAGACTTTGTTTTCTGTAGGCTTTCTTCCCACTTCCCTGGGGATGTTGTCAGCCTCTGTTTTAGCTTGAAAGTTTAGATTTAGATTTGGGAGAGAAGAAGCGGTTCTTAATTATCAAATGAAACCTAGGAGGTTGAGCGTGGGATGCAGAGCTGGGAGACCTGTTGTACTTTTTCGTCTGATGGCCCTTCTTGGTCACAGAAGCACAGCTCTGGTCTTGATGAAGGTTTTGATCTTGAGTAATGTTCTACTTAACCAACAGATGTGTTACTGCTCACAAACAATGTACGCAGACTGCCACTAATACTTGTAAAATGCCTGTGCCTTTGAGTCAGCGCTTTTATTTAATTCAGTTGTTCGTTCATCGTAGAGAAAACGCTGGGGGACTTGCTCTGAATTATTCTGAAATATCTACGATAATCTAAGCACGTTCTGTTTTGTACAGTATTTGAGCTGTACTATGAAATTACTGTGCAGGGCTGTGTTGAACAACTTCACTTTTTGAGATTCTTCGATGTACCCTAATAGAAAACTTTTTTCTCTAATTATAGGGGTTTTTACAGATAAAAGGGCTGGGTTTGTACGTTGGTGGTTTCTGTATGTTCACATCACAAGATTTATGCTTTTCTAAGTATAAAACTTGAAGCAATAAAATAACCTGGCTGTGTCCAAGACTAAAATATCTTTATTATTCTAAGGAGCAACTGGTGTAAACTTAGCCCGTGAGGTTTCTAAAGCTGGGGCCTTGTTTTGTGTTTACCTGTGAGGTGCCGTGCGTGCTTGTGGCTCTGCAGAGGTAACAGTTCCAAGCCCAGCTGGGTGAGCTGCATCCACGCAGCCTTGTAGGAATGAACTCTGTAAGGGAGCTTGCAGGATTAAGGTCCAAACTAGTACAAACTCAGACCAGGTCCGTATTTTGCTCCTTAGTTGGCTGCAAAGCTGCATTCACACAAGTATCGTATTCAAAATAATAAAATAAGTCGTTCAAATTATTTTAAATGTTTTTTTAAAACTAATATTCTACCAGTGACATTTGTACTGTCTTTTTATGGCACTTACTCTGCTGTTGAATTTTTTTAAAAAGTCATCTGTCTATAAATTATGATGCCTTAACTTTTTCGATTTCCCTCCTATTAGTACTGTTGAAAACTTTTACGTCGAGCATTGCTGCTGTCTCTTATCTCTGTGTGGTTATAGATCATTAAATTCCAGCCCCTTCTTAATACAGTACGCAAGTATTGTGTGTAGTTTTATGTAGTAGTTAAACTCTGCTGCTTTCCTCCTTTACGGTGAGCATCACCTTTTATATTACAGTGGACTTCTATTAATTATATGGAGAATGTATTAATGTGAAACACAAATACCGTACAACCTGCGATATCTGGAGTGTTTTGTAGCGTTGGCAATTTAGATAGTGTATCCAGCACGATATAGTTTGTTTTGCCCTGAAGTACTGGGGTGTGAGATTTACACGGCTGTTGACCCCTTGGGACTACTCTGAAATGAGGTGTGTATCTTGTGCAATCCTAGTCAGCAAAAATGTAAATAAATATACTGTCAAAAGCCCTTCTGTTGGCCTGGCAGGAAGTATGAAATAATACCATATGCTTGATAATGGCTTCCTCAGAGAAGATTCTCTGGCGCAATGTGACATGACTTACTGGAATGGCAGGCTGTGTAGAATGCTTGTTAGTGTCATGATTTGATATTGAATTGTTCGGCAGGGCCTGATGTCTGCCATGGTCTGAAGGCCAGAGAACTGAGCACAAAATAAATCTCTCTTTTTGGAATTGGAGTGGTGAGTCGCATTTATCTTTTACAACAAACAGTAGTTACAGCCTTTGTGAATGTTGAAAAGTCCGTAAAAGTGAACCTGGGGATAAACTAAGAGATGACTGCTTTAAGTTTGGTTTCGAGTGATATGTTTGCAGCGGTTTTGCATATGAAAATTTTCCTTGTTAGTGCAGTATTAACTCTTAAAACCCGAGCAAGAACAATCTAATGGCAACATTAACTCTTCAACTACTCACCTCTTCATCTGAAATTTGTTAAGTTAAGAAAGCAACAAATATTCAGCATTGCAGCAATGCAGGTTAACTAACTGGCGAGACTGTGTCCAGAAAAATCTGTCTTCCAAAATATTGCTGTTTACTTTGGTTCTTATTATCTGTGCAGAGAATGAAAGTATCCTATTTTCCCGGAGCTGGCATCCTTAATTGTTTGGGACTGATTTGTTTTAGAGATTTCTTTCTTTCCATGTGCTGCACTGCTATAGCTGTGTAGTAATGCAGGTGCTTGAAATAAACCTTGGAATAAAAACAGAGATTGTTTGCAGGATGTCTTTTTTGAGGACAACCTCACTTTTTTTTTTCTTCAAGATATATATATATATATATATATATATTTTGCATCCTTGATACAACACTGCTGCTGTTGTAAAGGGCTACAATTCCTGTTGGCTTTTAGAGAAAGAGTGAAGGTTTGGAAGTGAGAGTGACAGTGTTAGAAGTCTTGTAGAATTGTGTGTCGTGAAGTTGAATGAATTTCACAGTTTGCATATGGTTGTATGGATGGAGTTACATGACACAAGGAGTAATATAATTGTTCTATCTTTATTTTTCCATTTGGTTACGTGCTGCAGCAGGAATACCAGCGCAACGGTTTTCTGCATTACTGTCACAGAAATCAAGAAGCTTTCACCAAAATTCAGGTTCACCATGCCCCAAAATACAGAAGACTCTGAAGGCTAAATGTAATATAGTCCTAGTAACTTGAGGTGTAGTATTCCTTCTTTTCTGACTTCCCACTAGATGTTGGTAGCTCTTTTAGTCATTCTAGATTGAACTGCTTGACAGAGAAGGAAAGCTCTAGTTGAATGTATGAGAGACGTATAGGAGATTTAAACTGAAACAGGCATGTTTAGCACTGTTAGTTGTGGTGAGTGTCTTTGTTCCTCGTTTTCCCCCTCCATTTGAGTCTTAATCGTAGTGAGATTTGCCCTTCCTTAATGGACATAATTTTCAAATTCTATCCATAGCACTCTGTCAGTGCAGGTGATGAGCAAGTATTAATTAGGTCTACAGCCTTGATGTCATCCCCCGACTGGGTGCCATGTTCATCTCTTGGGCAAGCTGTCATGGCTTTTGGTCAAAGCTGGGGTTCCCTTCACAAGAACTTCTTGACCCTTTGTACTTTGTACAGTATCCGCCTCGCAGGCGGACTCCGGAGCCATTCTCTGGAATGCGTGTCTAATGTGTTCCACTCGGACCCTCAGTTCCATTCCATAATGTTAGCTTTAATTGTCTGTTTTTAAACTTTCATGTACAATTTGGTTGTACACGGTAAATTACCACCCTCTTCGCCTTTTCCTAAGAGGAAGAAACTAGAACCCAGACCGTGCTTTTTCTCTTGCTGCCTTTTACTCTTGCCCTTGAGCTCTTTTAGAGACAGTGCTGGTTGGTAGTGTTTCTGTCAGAGAACAGACCTTTAACTAGTATTTTTTTACTCTAATCTCCAAAAAAAAACGTACCATTTGAACATTTCTTTGCAATTTTGGACTGGCTACTGCATTTGAGAGTTTTAAAAAGAATTAATACTTTCTGTCTAGAGAAGTTTGATTTAATTTATCCAATTGAATGAGTGTTGCCTAACTCTTAGAGTGGCTAGGTACCCGTGTGTCTTCCAAGTGTTTTTTCATATTCATATATTTTAATTTTAACTTACTTGTTTCTGCATATGAGAACTTCATGACAGAATGTGTTGTATAACCAAGGTTTGTCTTTACTACAAAAGAATGCCTTTATATGCGCTTCTGAATCGTCAAAATTTATAGCATGGCCAGAATCTTTTGGCTATTTTACAGGTTTCATCTAGGCTTAAATACTTGATCAGAGCATCAGCAGAAGCTATTTTTGAAAAGAGGCAGTTTAGTTAGTGAGGGGGGGGAAGTTGGCAGTGCTGCATACAAAACAAATTTTGCAGTTCAAGCTCCAAACCAGTGATGAGCCTCTTGTTCGTACTTGGTATGAATAAAGTAAAACAAAGCCTGCCTTTATCCTCCATAACAGGCTCATGAGCTCATGTTTCGGCTTTTCCTTTCCCCTCCCTTTCTGACATGGACTCTTTTTTTTTTTTTTTTCTTTGCTAAACAGACAGGAGCTCTCCACAATATTTTTAATCTCAACAAGATGCCCAGTGGCTGATGATGCAAAAGTGTTGCATCAACAAAGAGGGGATGATAGTTGGAGCGTTCCAGGTCGGACACTTTTGGCCAAGGAGCTGTGTATTGTGGACGCTGATTCCTCCCTGCACAGCGTGCTTGCTTTGGGCAGGAGACTACATTGGGTTGACTCCTGTTGTGTGCCTCTCTGCTCCTTATTTTAGGCTTCCCCAAGAAGTTATGACTGGGAGTCTCATGGTTTTAGATGAAAGAGCCTGTTGTCTTGTTGAATTATCTCCTTTCTGTCTATATTTAAAGTAAAGCTGGCAGGTGAAAAAAAAAAAAGGGAAAAACCAAAACAGTAAAACAAAAGCTCTGTTATAGTAACATCTTAGGCTGGATTAGAATAAAAGTGAAAGAAAGATGTAATGTTTTTTATTTTTATGTGTTTAAGCTGCTTGTTTACCTGCATCTGTTGGCACCTGGTGGTGGAACTGGTGGTGGCATTGAACTGCAGATGGGTTCCTGGGCACTGGTGGGATCTAACCCACAAAAATCTCTTCACTGAAATAAATATTTCCCCTTTTAGAATAAAAATTGTCCTTATACAAATGGTATATTATGGAATTTTAAAATAATACACATGTAATCATGGATATTGAGTAGCCATAAGCATCTTAGAATCTTGGGTTTTTGAGAGAAGAATTGTTTTTAAAACATAAACCAAACATTTTCAGTTTTTCAATACTCTAGTGCAACATTTTAAGCTAACAGCTTTTTTTAGTGACTGAAGTGAAGACAACTCATGAACCGTTTCACTAAAAGTATAGCTGATACTTTTTAAGTTGGATTTAAGAACTTCCTCATGACAGCTAAACTTCTTGAATCCATATAAAAATCTGCTTAGGTCACATAATTTAGCCTCGCAGCACTGGTTTTATTGTGCAAATAAACTATGAGAAATTGATTTATAAGCTAGTTGTTTCCTAGTGGTGCCTGCTTGTTATGTATGACTCTTATTGTTGTAGTCTGTATTCCTTCAGAGCATAAAGCCTTCCGACATCCCTTCAGTCCTGTCGTTAGCCTGCTACAATCAGGTACTTCTTCTGGTCATGAAGTTTTCCCCAGTTTAATAAAGGCAAGGTGGGATAATTTGTTGATTTCTACCTGAATGCATCATTAACCATTACAAGAGGGGGAAATTAGGGCATGGGTTTGGTGTCTTTTTTTTTTTTTTTCTTCCTTTTTCTTTTTGTAAATCTTGTTTTTGATGCAAAGGCAGTTCTGTCGCCAGCCAGTCCAGCGTGCGTAGACTCTCCCCCCCACCATAAAACAATGAGCACATTCAGGCACAACTCGTGTTTTCAGTTATTAAAAAACGGAGCCGTCTGTCTCTGCCTGTGACTTTAATCTTTAAGCCTTTATTCCCTGTACCCCACCCCCTCTTTCTTTCCCCAACCTTTTGTTTGTGAAGTGCAGAGCTACAGGATATATGGGCCTGGAGTTTCTGAATGTATCGTACATTCCCCTGGCAATTACAGATGTTTATAACCCTGACTGATGTTATTTCAGTATTGTGGAGGGTGAAGAGAAAATTAAAGAACGCTTTTTTTCTTTGCCTCTAGCAGTCTTTAATTTTTTTTGGGGGGGAAGAAGAATTGTAAACTCTTAATTTCTTCTCTTTTTAAAAAAAAAAAAAAAAAGGAATCTTGTTCAGCATCCTTGGATGAAAAATATCTGAGCACTGTGCATGAATCTTCCTTTAGCCTACCGTAACCCTTCACTTGGGGCAGTGTGTTTCGTTCCGTGTTGTGAAAAGTGTAAGAGTTCTGGGTTTTAGTTCAAAACAAGCTCCTTGGTGTGGAGTTCATGACTGTTGGATACTGTATTTCAAAGACAGAGACAAGGTAGCTTAGGGCTTGCATTGCTTTAAGAGTAGAATCGCATTAATTTATTTCAAGCTTTACACAGAACCTGAGTTTTCTTTTTTGTAGAAGAGTGATTTAGAATCCGGTAAATCGGAACTTTACTTTTGGATTGGTGACTTGCAGAATTGTTCAAGAAAATTTATTTTTGTTAGTCTCGTAGAAGTGTGCTCTTGATCTGTACGAGGTTTAAAATCAATCTCTTATTGGTGTTTCTTGAGCAGTCTAATGCTGCAGGTGCACTGTAAGATTGATGTTCTTGAATTGACAGAGAGGTGGAGAGAAGAGAATCTAGCAACGAACTTCTGTGATCAGTGTTAATTTGCGTGTTTCTTGGGGATTCCTGAGCATTTCATGATCTTCAGAGTAGTTGGCTTAAATGTCGAATTTATCGGAGAAAAGTTTAAGGGAGTCATGAATTCAAGGTGGTTTGGCAGGATCGCTAAGGTACAAGTTTCATACCTGTTTGCCAACTACATGTAAACTGCTCTTTAAGGATGTGCAAGTTCAGAGTGGCAGGTCTAAATGTATATTCAGGTTTGTCTAGCTACACCTGGTACGAAGGTGGTCCTTGTTTCTTACGACTGCTGCAGGAAACTTTTTGCTAGATTGATCCTTCAAAGACAGGACAGAAGGAGTAAGAGTTCAGAGTGAGATATCGTTTGGCTAGGCAGGACTTTAAGAAGTTAACATAAAGCAAAAAAGTCTTACTGTTACCTAATAGTCAACTGACTAAAAATATGCTTTAAAAATTGTAACATGTTCCAAGATGTTCATAATTCAGTAATTCTCTTAAGCCCCCAGAGGGAGGCAATAGATGCTCTGTAGTAACAGTCCTTTGGGAGGAAAAAAACCCCAACTGGTTAGTCATTAAGCAGAGCACGTTCTTTTTATCCTGAGCTAAGAAAGTACTGGAGTTGTGTGGTGCTTGTGTAAGGATTTCTGAAGGGTGCTATTTCATTTTGTATTACAACACGGGCGTAGATGTGATTGAATCCTAAATGTGCTAACGTAACGATATCATCTTGTAAGAATTTTAAAACGACTTGAAAAGATGAAGAGCTGAGTCTGAAATATTACTGATACAGAATAGAATTTATAGAAACTTTGTAGTTGTTATTCAGGTGTCTGGTTCCCCCTACCTCCCTGAGTCCAGGACTGGGCCTGTATGTAATATTGCAGTCAAATACATACAAAATATGAACACGCATCGGTTGAGAGCAATTTGAGTTAGCTGTGCTGTTCTTGGAAAACAGTGTTGAATTTTATGAAAAGCTAATACTGGAGTTCTCTACCACCTAACGGGTTTGAAGGAAAATGCGTGCACGTAGGTACTGTTTGCCTGTTTATGTACTACACTGCTCCCCCTGAAACAACCTCGGAAACTCTATCAAGTTATTGCAGTCATCTTTAAAGTGCCGCTTTTCTCTCTGCAGTACAAACCTGGCTTTGTACAACTGTTGTAATCCACAATGATAGGTATATAGCTGCATCCTCCTGTAACTGAAGCCTTAGGATCCTGGGGTATCCGGGAGTTAGCAGGAATGTCACTCGGTGTTTGTCTCAACACTCAAGTGTTTATCATTAGTGGAGAAACCTCAGGTGCCAACATTCTGGAAGCTGGAAAAGTTGTCTGTTTCTGTCTGGTGTGGACTGAGCCTGGTGTGAACTGAGCCTTTAGAAGATGCAGCAGAAGATTCCAGATGGGTGGAAGTCTGGGAGAACTGGGGATGGGCTCACGTCCTCGTTCTTGCAGGTTCAGTGCCTTCGTAATTCTTTCGGATGCTTGATTCCTTTTATTCGGTTCAGCCACTGTTCTCCTTCTGGTCTTGGCAACAGCTTCAAAGATGATGTCTGTACTCCTTGAGAGACGGAGCGGGCAGAATGGTTGTACCTTGTAGTGATTTTTTTTTCCAATATATTTAGCATTATTGTATGCAAATATTTAGTTTGGTTTTTTTCTGTAACTTAGTGGGAAATCTTGTAGAGAGCAAATGTAAAGCTGATATGAGTCAAGACTATAAAAAGGGCATATTTTATCTTGTTTCTTCTGTCCTGTTTGCTTTTCAGTGTTTACTGTAAAGACTTTTATGGACCTTCAGGGGCCATTTACGGTCACTATGTAAGGCTCAAGTGTAATGTTTTGTTATATTTACTTCTTCAGAGCAGTGCAAAAACACATGTGGTCTTGATACCAAAGCAAAATACCTCTGAATAAGAAGTCTGAAACTTGAACTAATCACTCATCAGGCCTTAAGCGCACAATATCATCTGAGGAGGTCAAAGTGGGGTTTTGCAAGTATCCTTTTTTTTTTTTTTTTTATTTTGCACCTTTCTTTTTCCTGAAGCATGAATGTATAGTGTTGGTTTACGGTACAACTTATTGCCACATTGTTTCAGAAACCTTGTTTTATGAACTCAACAACTAGACAGCAGGAACAGGGCACTTCATTGCGAACCTCCAAATTTGAGTCTGATAGGTATCAGTGGAATTATAGGTGCTATTTTCATATGTCATTCGGGAACCCAGAAATCTGATATGACTTTTTCTTGAGCTGTTTTATACTCTGGATGTCAAGTCATGGGACTGAACCTTTTTGTGCTAGAAATGTAATACAGGCATGTTGGGGGGGGGGGTGGAAGAAGTTACAACCCAAATGGTAACAACCCAGTTGTTTTCTTCTGTGCTTTGTTTTGCTTTCAAATGTACGAAATAACTGTTTTTCCCACTATGTGCCATGGGTTACACTCCAAGGATGATGAACAGTATAATGACATTCAGTCTAAAATGTTAGGTAACTTTAGCTTTGTGCAGTATCCTAAATATTTAACTTTCCAGCTTTACTGGTATCCGTATTTGCATGTACATATAGATGAATGACACTTTAAAAAGTTAATGTTTGCTAACTAATTCACAATTTATGCACTTTCAACTTCAAGCCAAGAAAGAAATTGATGCAGCTGAAATGCCATGCTGTTGTGTAATTCGGCAAACGCTAACTTTTTTTGCAGCAATCATCTGTGTCTACTCAGAATGATTGTTGCTTTTTCAAGATAGGCAGGCTTTTTTAAACCCTACCGCAATTAATGCTTTCAGCCTTAAAAGAAGCGGAGGTCTCTTTTTGGACTCTGTCCAGTTTGTGCCTTGTCAGTTATAGAAATTCAGAATTAGTAATAGGTGATGTTGCAGTAAAGGACTTTACGTATGGAAAGATGACGTCTTCTCTCGTATGGTGCCCTACCTCAATTTTTACGCGTGCTACGTATAACGTGGCATTTCTTGTTACAAGGCGAGGGTTGTTTACTTTCCTATAGACAAGGAGGGGAGAGCATTCTCATTTGTGGTCATATTCTGGTTTTCTTCAGAAATATTTTTAAGAACAGGAATTGAAATGCCAGACCCTAAGTGTTACTCATCTAACTTGTTACGTTTTCTTTGGAAACAGTCAAAGTGAATGGTTCAGAGGGTCAAAGCAGGAAAGTCAATGATGGAACGAAGTGTCCCTTGCTTGTCCCTTGCTGAAACTTAATTTCATCCTAATGCTTCTTACGATGTTTTTATAAACAATGAAACTTCATCCAGCTGGATGTAGATTTAAAAATCTTAATTGCGTAAATATCGGATCTGTATTTTCATTTGTCTGAAGCCAAAGGGTATCTAGCAGCACCGAGTTTGGGATTGTTGTGCGATTTACCATTATATAATTGATTGTGCTCTTTCAACAGAGGTGTTTTATTTCCCTTCTCTTGCTCAGCTTCACGTGCTTTTGTCATTGCATGCTGTTAACATGGATTTTTCTTTGTAAATGAAGTTGTATGTGAAGAACTTAACAGCATTTGTCTTGTTTCCTTTTTTGTAAGCCACTTTATCTTTCAGATTCCTTTTTCAGAAAGTGATTACAACTAAAGGCAGTATTTTATTTCAATGTACACCGCGTATACAATCTAATACTTTTTTGACAGCTTCTAAACATAAAACAGCTTTGCATTGAATAGCGCATGACTGTCTTTTTGTCATTTTCTAAAGTAATAGCGCTAGTTTTGTGTAAATATGTGTGTACTTAACTTTCTTCCAACACTTCTTAACAATATATTGACCGCTTATTCAGCTTTAAGAGTCTCTGAAGTTCCCCAGGCTGCTGTTTCAGGAACAGCTTGGCCTGCAGCACTGCCCTGTTCCTGGAAGCGGGAGGGTTGCTTCGCTCTTTCCTCTTTTCCCCTCCGCAGCTCCTGGCTGTTTGGTCCTGCTGCCTCCCTTGTGCCAACTCGGCCACTCCCTGAAACCCTGTGTCACCTGGGTCACCTCGCTAACCCGGAGGAGAGCTGTCTGGTGTTGCTGAGTTGAGCTTGACTCGGTCTGAGCTTCAACTTTGCCTTTCATCAGACCATCCGTGAGCTGTGGGAGACCTGTGGGAAAATAAGCATGGTGTTGGGGAAGCGGAGATGGGAGCAGGAGCTTCCCAGTTTGCAGAACTGCAGCCTCCATCGCCAGGGTGGGCCCGCGTGAATACCTTTTCAGTGTGCTCCGCTTCACTGATGACTGCTTCTAGGTAGCTGACTAGACACAAATAGCTACGTGGATTAATATAATAAAGTAAAGCATCTGATTGCCCTGGCTTGAAACTACACCAGTAGAAATGTGGTTTTGACTTGCATGTTTTAACTTTACAATGGAAGTGAAGGGAAAAAAAAAATTCTACTCTCAATCTTCTAAAAGTATGCTTAAAGTGAAACGGAGCCTTTCCTTGTCTATAGCAGCATGTATCCTTAGTTGTGGCTTGCTTGTATCCTTACTTGTACAAGTACATGTACTTGTCCACGTATCCTTACTTGTGCTGCTCTTGCTTATGGGCAGGCCGAGGGAAGGTCAGGTGTCCGTAGCTTCTGTTTGTGCTGGGGAGAGGGGAGGAAAATTATTTCAGAGACTGTAACCAGAAGCGCGCAGTGAGAAAACTTATTCAAGGTATTATTTACTCTGTGGTAAAAATAAAACCCTTGGAGAGGGGGGGAAAAGGTGGACTTTAAAATAATTGGTCTGCATGCATAGTTGTTTTGCCCGAAACTTACCTTTCCGGAATAATGAATTACTTAAGCCTAAGATCTCCAGGTGTCCCTAGAAAATGCATATGGAGAAGTCTTGTTCTTTACTCTTGTGGTTTTTTAGAGCGTTTTCCCCTCTTATAGCACTGTCTCCTCATAAAATAGTTCAGGTTGGAAGGTGCATCTGGTTTTACCCCTTAAGGTGGGTCAGCCATCTCGAAGTGGGTCACACTTCCCAAGATCGTTTAGGGCTTTATGGACGACCCTAGGGGTACAGCACTTCTCTGAAGAGGCTGAAGGCAACACGGGACTCTGTACATCCTGTGAAGTCTTGCAAAGGATCCCATGATGACCTTCTTTCTTCCTGTGTTGTAATACTTTTTTGAGAGAGTTTTCACTCTGAGGTTTGTAGATTATTTTTTTTTTTCCCCATCAATAAGTCATCTGTTTAATATAAGCTTATTCCCAAGTGCAATATTGCAATAGCTAGATCAGCATGGAATAATAAATTATTGGAAGATATGCCTCAGTCTTTCTTAGCGTGACCTTCATGGAGGGCCTTATCAGCTTTGTTCGTGCTACTTCAGCATGGCCAGTCAAGCTTATTGACATACTCTAATCGTTATAGGCTTTTCCTCCCTTTGAAGAACACAGACATTTTTCTGACATGTAGTTAGAACATATTCAAACACGTAAGATCCTTGGATGACTTGACAAAGGAGAGGGCAGAGGCCTTCATTGCCTTTATCCTCTTCAGAAAAGTATTGCTCACTGGTTTGTCTGGGAGATGAAGTATAAAGTATATTCCAAGTGGATTCTTGTGTGAGGTCTTTCGCAAAAGAACCCTTTTATTCCTTATTAGCAATTATCTCTTTCCATCACTTACTATTTGTAGTAGAGTCAAACGCAGGATTACGAATAAATGACTGTAAAAGACAGGTTATTTGACATACAAGAAATAGACAACTTAGAATTATGCCCTTATGGTCATCCTGCTTTCTCTTTGTAGCTCTCAATTTAGGAAAGGCCTTAGTGGCTGGTTTTAATTTAAGGGAAATTTGTGCAACCAGCGGTTTCTTTATTGTTCAGAAATCAAATCTAATGCATATAATTCTGAGCTTTACTGTGCAGTCAGAAGGAAGTCTTGTGGGTTGCCAGTCTGACCCTCACCGTCAGAGAGATCCCAGGCTGTCCGGAGTTTGAAGCTGCTGGGCTCCCTGCTCGTGCTTACCGCTGCTGAAAGCTTTAGGAACAGCGTGTCTGGGAAACGGTGCTGGGACGCTTGAACCCCACCGGTTCCTGTTCTTTTCAAAGCGTTTCCTAACGAAAGTTGTGGTATCGATTTTGATCCATGATTTGCATTGCTTTACAGAGGGTTTCTTCATGAGTAATTCATGCGCCCCGGTTGTGCCTGTCTCTTTCCCCCCTCACACCTCCTATTTCTGTTTAAATTTGGGCAGATTTCTTATCCTGTAAAACATCTTCCTTATTCATCACAACGCCCTCCCCGAAGGTACCTAGCAAAATCCTGTGCGACTTGTAGCATCTCCCCAGGTGTTACTGTATATGAAAGCAGAGAATAATTTAGTTGTTTCTGAATAAAGATTCTTAACAAAAANTTTTGGAAGAAATTTGCTTAACAAAAAAAAAGGGGGGTGGGTGGGAAGGGGGAAGTTTCATACTCACTGCATGATATAGACAATATTTCCTGAGACAGGAGATACTAACCTCAAAGAATTTAAAATAAAACATTGATTTTATTATTTTTTTGAAAGGGGAATAAGGGAGGCAAAAATAGTAGAATAGTCGGTCTTTTTATCCTATGTGCAGATGAAATTGATTAAACCTTAAAAACTCGCCTCAGTCCACCCGGTTTATTAATTGAAGAATTTCCTCTTCCCCAGAATGGGAAGTGCACATTAAAACAGAGCTTTGCCCCTGAGTAGCAATGATACTTGAGAACAGTACATTTTCTACAATCCTATTTTCTCTTCTGCACTGGAGGAAATCCTAACATGGTAAAAAGCATATTTAAAAAAAAAAAAAAAGTATGTTTAAGGAAGTCCCCTTTCATTTCCTTGTAAAGCATGAAATCAAATTATAGCCCGTGGCCCACAATTATTTTATTTTTACATTTCAAATTCCATTTTCTGCTTCCTTTCGGTGCCTGTGAACAGGAGTTGTACTGTTTGTGCAAAGTCAGTTAAAAAGATTACCGCAAACAGAACGGGACACAGTAGCTTAAAGAAGCCAGGAGTCCGAATCTGTGCTTGTATTCTGTGCCGGCGCTCATTCACGCAGGGACTCAACCCCCTCCTCTTCCCCCCACTAGCCCAGGTTTTACTGGTTTATCTATCTATCTATCTATCGCCAAGTTGCTTTATATTGATGGATTACGGGGAATATAATGGAATACTAAACTTAATGCTTGCCGAAATAGTAGTACTTGTAAGCGCTCTAATTCTTGATCTCCAGCTGTTGAAGGGAAAACAATTGAGGTTCCACCTATTTATTGAAAATGCCTTTTGGGTCTCCTATTCAGTAAGGATGAAATTGCTAGCTATGTCAGTGCTTGGAGTTTATAACCTAAGGGTTCTGAAAGTGGGTATACGGTGCACATATAATAAAATAGTAATAAGCTTNTTCTGTTTAAATTTGGGCAGATTTCTTATCCTGTAAAACATCTTCCTTATTCATCACAACGCCCTCCCCGAAGGTACCTAGCAAAATCCTGTGCGACTTGTAGCATCTCCCCAGGTGTTACTGTATATGAAAGCAGAGAATAATTTAGTTGTTTCTGAATAAAGATTCTTAACAAAAAAAAAAGGNAAGTATGTTTAAGGAAGTCCCCTTTCATTTCCTTGTAAAGCATGAAATCAAATTATAGCCCGTGGCCCACAATTATTTTATTTTTACATTTCAAATTCCATTTTCTGCTTCCTTTCGGTGCCTGTGAACAGGAGTTGTACTGTTTGTGCAAAGTCAGTTAAAAAGATTACCGCAAACAGAACGGGACACAGTAGCTTAAAGAAGCCAGGAGTCCGAATCTGTGCTTGTATTCTGTGCCGGCGCTCATTCACGCAGGGACTCAACCCCCTCCTCTTCCCCCCACTAGCCCAGGTTTTACTGGTTTATCTATCTATCTATCTATCGCCAAGTTGCTTTATATTGATGGATTACGGGGAATATAATGGAATACTAAACTTAATGCTTGCCGAAATAGTAGTACTTGTAAGCGCTCTAATTCTTGATCTCCAGCTGTTGAAGGGAAAACAATTGAGGTTCCACCTATTTATTGAAAATGCCTTTTGGGTCTCCTATTCAGTAAGGATGAAATTGCTAGCTATGTCAGTGCTTGGAGTTTATAACCTAAGGGTTCTGAAAGTGGGTATACGGTGCACATATAATAAAATAGTAATAAGCTTTTGGAACTGATGAATTAATATGAGAGGCTGGAATGTTTTGGGGTGGTTTTTTTTTTTTTTTTTTTACTGTAGACCTCATGATACTCTCTTGAACGTACTGCAGATGTTGTGCTTTGCTGTACAGCTCTATCTATGCACAGCTCGGTCTGGGAGCTTGGGTACGTGATTTACCAGTGTGCAACAGGTTGCACAAACGGACGGGGTTTTGAGTTCCTGTACAGGCAGAACTGCAACAACTTCTGTGACCGAGGTGGAAGGAGATTTGGTATTGAAGATGTAATGTTCTGTTCCAAAATAAACACGGCAATTATAGTGCTTTACGGTTTTTAAAAATGCAGCCTGTAGGCTGGGTTACTCGCATGGCGTTTTCCTGTGAATACTGGATCTGGTTTTACTAATTGTATGCTTTTGCGTAAGGATGTGAGACATAGCATGTAAACACTGCAGAGTTTTTGCCTACTTTAGCTTCTGTGAGCAAAATCAAGTGTGCTTTATCTGTATAAGCTGCGTGGAAGTCAAAGGTGGGTGTGACAACACTTATCACATTTGAGGAGTGAATCTAATGCAGGGGGTGAAGGTCTGCAGCCTTGTCGCCCAGAGCTCTGGGCAGCCCTTTCTTCTTGTTTCAGTAAGGGTTTGAAGACAGAATACGCTAAATGACATAAATGCAATAAATTTTCTCCTACAGTTTTAAAGTTCATCATACTTTTTTTTTTTTTTTTTTTAATTCATACTGTTCTTTTGGGTCATCTCTCTTTTTCGGTGTACTCAGACAGCAGCCGGGGAGTTCTTTCAGGATGAAGAGCGAGAGCTGGCTATGAATGAGGTGATGCACGCGGTTTTGTTTCGCTCTTTCCTTGGAGAAATGGAGCTGATGGCCAGTTTAGGGAAACTAACTCGCTAGTGGCTGCTGCCTTCTGAAACTAGTCATAATCTGTGACGTCTCTGATTCAACTAGTCCGATGAGTGAAGCGTAACAAATTACTTTCCTCATGATTGTTTATAATCGGATACTCCCCAAAATTCAGAAACGAGCAGGATGGATGTGATTGTCAAAGCAGGGGCTGGACTTTTTCTTTGTGTTCCCCGTGAAGGTGTTTTTGGTATCTGTGAGTTCTGTGTTCCCTGGCACTTCTGTGGTACCAAGGAGTGTTGCTGGCACTTCTTGCCGTCTTTTCTCCGGGATGCTGTGCTGCCGGTCTTATTGCATCTTCCCCGTGTCTGGCTGTCATCCAGGTTCTCTCTGTTCACGTGGTATCTTTCTGGTTTGTTTTTCTTCACTCGGACTATCTCCTTTACTTTGTGTTTTCGCTGTGGTTTAGCTGCTTATCTTGCAATATAATTCCCATCTTTCCCCACCCCCTTGTGTTTTCTGATGACAACTAGTTTGTTTCATTTGGTTGTTACAGGGCTACATCTGAGCTGTGTGTCATCACGCGGAGGATTCTCTGATAGCTGATCTTTCATTTTCCAGCAAAGTGAGAAATCACACGTCAGGAGGACTTCTTATCTTTCTGAGTGTTCTTGAACACCTCTTTCATAGATGAAACAGCAAATGAAAGGTTACAGCCCTGATTTTCTCTAGGCGGGGGATCGTTTTAATACCTTGGTTTAACTTTATCATTGTTTCTATATGACCTGCTTCAATGCAGATAAAATATTTTTCTTAATTGCTGCGCTTCCTATCCTTTGCATGTGTCTCTGCTTCACTCAAGGTAGTTCCAAGCTGTTTGCCTGCATTGAGGGCTTGAGGAGCACTCACCTCTTCCATATCACTCTTCTTAACTGTGTAGGACCGTATCTTGTCTCCTTTCTTGAGCAAAAGCGAAGCATTTCAGTTCTTTTTTTTTTTTTTGTTCCATTTCACACAAGAGCTCATGGCAGGTGGTATGTGGTCAGACAGTGCAGGTTTGAGTGATACTGTCACCTTCTTCTGTTATTGTTTTTGGAGTCTCCATTTGGGATGGCTGTAATATTTTTATGTCTCAGTTGAAAGGTCTTCCCAAGTGAGATTACTCCGAGATGGTCCATCGTCACTTCACCTTTCCCCGTTAAATCTTGCTCTGCTGTAGAAAATTTTTCAGGAATGTTGCTCTTGTTGGCTGAAAACCAATGTGATAGCGAGTTGGTTGATTACTAGTGTGATAGAGATTATTTAAGTAGTGAATAGGAAGTTAAACATATTGTTAATCTGCTATTACTGCTATTTACGTGCTATGAGGAAAAAGTGTACTGAATGAGATGTTCCACGTTTGGGGGGTTGGTGGGTTTATAGTTTTGTCACCGTGTTCCAAGTGTCTTGGCAACTTTCCTGATTAGAAACGTTACATTTGTGAATCCCTGCGTACTTTGTTTTGACTTCCCTAGGTTATTTCATCTTAGTATTCGGTGAACTATTATGCATGGATGAAGGGCAACTACGGAAACGGGTTACAGAATAAAACAGAATGTAGAACTCTGTAGGAGAAGACTGAGGGACTGGGAAGAAGGTGAATTGTCAAAGATGGCTTATTAAACAGCTCAAAGAGGAAAGTTGTGAAACAATCTCAGCTGCTTTTTTTTTTTTTCCATCTTGTTACCCGAGGGTCCTGTAAACTTGAGCATTCGTGTCTTGATATGCATGAGTAGACGTGCACAAAATGCTCCCATGCCTGGAGGAGAATGCAGTTAAAGTATTACTGTCAGTGCTGTCCTGATCTTTCCCTTGGTTCCGCGACTCTGTTGAAGGGCAGCAGCTTCTCACCTTGCTTGGGTGCCAGCTCTCCCCGTGCCGTGCTTTCTCGTACCATCTTGCAACATCTCGTACGAACTGTGGCCGGTTAGCGGGTTAAGGCTGTGGAGGGGAGGAACGGTAGTTGTACCGAGGCACGTATTTGTGAGCTCGGCTATGCTGCTGGTGCCTTGACTTGTAATACATTTTTGTCTGGAATGTCACGATTGTTTTTCCTTTGCTCATCTCTTTGCTCCGAAATGCCCTGAGTTAGACATTCTTGACTTTCCCGCAACTGGGCTGATGACTTTTATAGCTCTTCTAAAGTGTTGCCAATAGATTAATAAATTAATAAATAAATAAATAAATAGTGGTTGAAGATAAAGTGGCCCTTGTACTGAAACAGCATATAACAGTTTCAGAGCAGAGTTTGTCTGCTCTTGGAATGAAGAGACACCATAACACCACATGTAATGCATCTTATTAGGCAGCCTTTTCTAAGCCAGATTTGGATCTGGTTATTTTGGCTTAATTCTGGAGCATAAGGATTCCTGTGCGGCAGTAGTCATAGCAGAGTTAGACAAAACTTAAGCTGCAGCTTTGTTATTTTACTAGATGCACTTTTAATAGTATTTAATAATCAATTTGACTTGATGGTTTATTAATTATTAATTCGCATTTATTTTAAGGATGTCACCTGTGTAGTAAAAATGACTATGTGGTTTAGTTTAATACTAAATACATGTGTTGTATTAAGTTTAAAAAACATCCCTGCTGTACGTACTCACAAAAGTGCGTGCAATCTGATTGTTCAGCATTTTCGCCCCCTTGAACTATTTTCATGCTGTTCTTTCCTCTCGCTTCCGCTCCTTTAGGTCTGCCCTTCTGTGTGGGGTATAAAGTCTGAGCCTTGATGATGCTTGTGTTCTAATATAAGCAAGTTCTAGATTAATACATTTCTTGAAACAATAAAAATTAAAAATACTTTTGAAGATAGAAAGTCTGTCTTCAATTTGTTATGGAAAGATACTTGAAACGATTGGTGAAAACTCTGCAGGAATTTTGGAAATGTCATGATTATCCAACTAGTGCTCTGAAGGGTTTGGCATTCGTTATTAGAAGATGAAAGCTTTGGTAGGTTGAAAACAGTCATTTGTTGTAACCATGATTTTTTTTTTTTCTTGTTGTAGCTCCCTCCCACTCACTCACCCATGCACTTCAACCTCAGAATGATTTCCTATCCTGAGTTCGTGGGAATTATGAACAAGGGTGGCTGTTGTCATAGCCATTGTAAAAGCTTTTTTAAAAAAAAAAAAAAAGTGAAGGGGGAGGAAGGTTGGAGAGGGCAAAGGAACAAGGACCAGTTGTATCGATTTCTTGTTCTTCTGATCAAAAGCTTAAGGCAAATATTTAAAGTACTTAATTTTAGAATGCAACAATTTTGCACCATTTGTAACTTCGATCATTTTTCAAAACGTATTTTTTGACATACGACTTTCTGGTAGTTCAGCTTTAGATTTGGTTTTATGTTTAAACCTTCTCAGCACTAAAGCCTGTTGTGCTTTTCTGGTATTCAGAGTATTTCAGTTACCTGGAGACGAGAAGATTCTGAACGTAATTACTGGAAGGCCCAACATTCATCAAAAGCTTCCTTGAAAACTTATTTAAATCCATGAAATTCAGGTTACTTCAATCAAAGGGTTTAAGGGTTCATGGCAACAATATTTTGAAAAAAAAAAAAAAAAATCCATAAGCATGCTAGGTAACTTCAGCCTAAAATGTAGCAAACTTTTCTTGAAGAGATCTAAGACTTGGATCTGTTTGTGGCTGTGTATGAAGGTGCATATTCAAGTTATGTAGATTGGGGGTGAACGACAGCATATTGCAGGGCTTAAATCACCTTTCCCTCCCCTTGAGGGACTGTAGGAATTTATTTAGACTTGGGGTAAGCCTGCCTCTGGTGGGGTCATCTTGTTTTCACTTTGTCAGATTTTGGACTGTGAAAGAAGAAACGGTGGGAAGCAGGTGGGGACTGAGGATTGCAGACGTAGTGTTGGGGCATGGCGTTGGCTCTTACTGGGGTCGCTCTGCGTGTGCAACTCTCTGCGATGCTGTTGCGTGTTTCTTTGGCTGCACCATATTCTTATTTAGGTTCTTAGATTATCTTTTAATAGAGGCAAATGTCATGCTCGTGTTGCTGCAGGGGTAGTTTTCTTACGTTTGTTGTGTTTTTTTTTTTTTTTTTTTTAATCATAACATCCTTAAACTTGAACTGTTAATATAGAAGAATATATAAGCTATGGTACGCTTCCATATTTTTTTTTATTATCTGATGGTAGCATATAATAGCTTAAATTTCTGAGGTCTTGTTTTCAAACACAGCCGGCATTCAATGCTTGCTTTGACCTATGTTTTATTCGCGTTTCTGGGCGCTTTTATATGTCCTGACAGTTTTTACGGAAACTATTTGAGAAAATGAGCCTTAATATCTTTATGCTGCTGCAATACTGACTCTGAATTCTCCTCCAGGTGCCCAGATTATTGATTTGATGATGCTCGTCATAGATGTGACAAAAGGGATGCAGACGCAGTCAGCAGAGTGCTTGGTAATTGGGCAAATTGCCTGCCAGAAGATGGTGGTAGTTCTGAACAAAATAGATCTCCTTCCAGAGGGGAAGAGGCAAAGTGCCATTGAGAAGATGACTAAGAAAATGCAGAAGACCTTGGAAAACACAAAGTAAGTTAACAGTGATATTAACAACTAACTTGTAACAAAATGTTTAACAAAAATATTTCAGCCGCGTTTCCCTTCCAACATGCTCGTAAACACACCAAATCTGGCCCCTACTAGGTGAAATGCAGAGAAACGTCTAGCAAAGATGATGAGTGGGAAGACTATCAGAAACTCAAATGCAGTCCTGAATTTGTATCTGCAAGTATCACGTGTCGAGAAATACTTTCCTATAATGAAGCCTTTCCATTTAAAGGGCTGCTTGGAGATTGGGAAAAACAAAGCCAGAATACCCAGAACTGGGTGAAAAACTGATTTTTTTTTTTTTTTTTTTTTGGTTGTTGGAAAGAAAATGTTAGGGTTTTTCCTTAACTGAGGGTCAAAAAAAATGATCAGCCTAACTAGGGAAAACAGAATGATGGATGTTTATATGCTGTAATGTGGCGCTGGCTGGGATGATATTTATTAGTCCTGTTTAGGTAAATTGAGGTGTACATAATGAGCGTAGGGCAGTGAAATTCGTGAGTGGAAATAAGGCTGTTATGAAGTGGGAAGATATACAGTACAGACACAATACTTGTTTACTGGTTGCACAAATTGAAATGCAACTTCCATTTCAACTGTGCAACTGCCGCAATAGGGACCGTAGAGCTCTTGGTGTCGTTCTAGCTCCCGTGTTGCTCTTGGGTCTGTTCATTTTGCTGGGAATGTTTCAGAGATCACCAAGAATGAACTTAGACCGAATCCTGCAAGTTTCAATTCTCTCTCGCAATTATCGGTTTAAGGGCAAATAAATACAGGGTGGCTTGGTTTTCTCTGGAGTTTGCAGCCCCTCGTTTTAGGGGAGATAGAGAAAGGAGACACTTGCAATAGCTCAAAGCATTTTGGATCAGCGATTTTTTTATAGTTATGAGTTTATTGATTAAATTCACAGGTAATCCTAATGGGGACAGCATTGAGATAATGACGTTAATAAAAATGTAGAGATAATTATCTAATGGCTTTCTTATGGTTTTATTTGGTTGTTTGAAATGTTGGTATATAGAATGTGAATTAAGCAGCATTACAATTAGTAGTCGTTTTCTATCTGTTTCTCATCTATGCCAAGATGATAATGATTTTTAGGAGAGTTTATCTTAATGTACTGCTCGCTTTTATTTTGTTGTTCTTTTAAAATTTTATTGTTCTCAAACTGCAGTAATTGTTGCTGCAGGTGGTACTTCCTTCTTGGTTTAGTCCAAGATGGTATTGTGAATGACTGGGGGGAAAAAAGACCTTGCTAGTTGCATATTCATAAAAGGAAGACAAACTTCTGTGTCGAGAAATACTTTTTATGTATGCTGTTTGAATTAAAACTTCCCTTCTGTGCTCCAGGATAGAAAGAGTCTTTAACGTATGTCTTGAAAATTATCAGCCTCTGTCAAAACTGAAGGGGGAAGTGAGTTTTTGAAACAGCTGACATGCGAACTGTGAGGTCCTTACCTCTTGTCCCCTTTTAAAACAAGGATATGGATCAGCTGATCACAACAGCTGTGATTCCACCTGGAGAGAAATGGTCCTGTGACAATGTTTTAGTTACTCTGGATCCTAGAAATACTCTTTTATTGGACGTGTCTGTGTATTGTTCTCATAAGAAAAACCCAGTTTTTGCATGTGCAGTCTGTGCTTTATGGTGCTTCGAAAGCACTGCTGACCTGGGCTTGATTGTAAAGTGCTTGTCCTGTTGTATCTCAGGCATGTCTTGGTTCTCAACAGCCTTTTCCCACTCGAATTTGAATTACCACATGCATGTTTTCTAACTGGTTTTGTATTTCTAAACTGCTCTTATTAGCAAAGCGCATGCTGAGACCATTTGACAGCTGCCTCTGACCCCAAACACTTGGCAATGAGATTTTTTCCAGGAGTAGTTTACTTGGTGATTGTTGTTTCCTTACACACGCAGGCATGCGTGCATCGTTCCATAGCATAAGCGAATCTGAAGCCTGTTGCAGCTAGAGAGTAGGTGTTGCCCTTGATGCTGGGGAAATTATTGTAGTGTTGTCAGGAGATACCAAAGAAGGTGGAAGAAATAGGTAGAGGAAAGTAACCGTCATATATTTGAATAGTTTGACGCTTGTAAATTTAACCTAATCAAAACTTGCTTGTTCCATGGCTTGACGCCAAAAGTAAAAGCAAGCTGTCCCTACGAATGGAATTGCTATTTTTTTCCACAGTTTTTTGCACATGCCAGCTTTTATCTTTGTCCAGCAGGATCTAAACTCTGACAATAAATCGGTGTGATGGAGCAAGAGTTTTAGTAGGGCTGAATCAGGTTTGGAAATGCCTCCAAAGGCAGAAAGTGATTACTCCAGTTTGTTCTGATATACGGGGAAAAGGAGTAAAGCACCTGGTTCAGCATAAATTTCTATATATTGCAATACAGTGCCCTCCAGCATTTGTATGAAAATAAATTTCCAAAAGTTTTATGGTTGATCGCAGGAATTTTCGGTGCATGTTTTTGTTACCCTTTATCCCTAGATGCCTCAGACTTAAAGCATATAAACAAAGAAAATTCCTTATGCTCTTGATTACTGTTTGACCACTAAATGAGCTCCTTCTATAGAATTTAGCAATTTTTCTTTATCGAGTTCCACTGTCTTTTTCCTCCCAGCTCACTCCCTTTTTGAGATAAAATTTGTGGGGGGTAGGTGTCAAAAGGATGACAAGAATAATTACTTTTGGTCTGAATCTGTTGCATAAGAATCAAGTATCTATGAGAACCAATCACTGTTTTGTTTTATTGCTGATTATTATTCCACTGCTTTAAAATATATTATGTATTTTACATGGTTAATCCTGACTTTTGCAAAAATGCAGTAGTAATTTGGCTTGCAGTCTAACTTCCCTATCCAAATGTAGGCAAAACAAGCTTTCGGATGATTGAAACACTAGGCTTTAGGGAGCAAAAGTTGCAGACTGAGTCAGCAGACTTTAAGGAAGCTGCTGAATATTAAGGATTTGAAGAGTAAAATTCATTGCAAGAGAAAAGCTAAACTGAGGTCAAGGGTGGTATTACTGCTCTTCTCTGAACCTTTGCGTGTTTGAGATTATGGGTTTCATGACCTCTGATTTCAGTCGATTTGGATATTTCTGTTGTCTGCAGGTCTTGCCTGCAGACTCAGGTAGACATCATGTGCCATCTTGCATCTGGCTCCACTTTTGAAGGTTATGACTCTCTAGCTAGGATTGTAATTGCTTTAACGAAAGTTGAAAACAGTGCTAGTCTCCAGGTAAAATGCTGTAAGACTGGGTAACAGACCCTTGCTTCTGAAATAAGCTGACTGCCACAGAGGCGATTCAGTAGCTAATATTAAGCAGGACTGAAGATTTCACAGTGAAGTCCGGTACTGCACGTACTTGTAATTCGAGGAAAAAAATTGTCAGTTCTTCACTATGGGGGAGGAGCAGATAAATTGGAATTTGAGAGACTTTCCTTGCCTTCCTTGTCAGATGAGCCTGGAACTACTTTACATTGACGCGTGTAGGAGATGGGTGGTCTAATGGTGGAAGTCTTTCTCTCTTTCAGGTTCTGTGGGTGTCCTATTGTTGCTGTTGCAGCAAAGCCCGGTGGACCAGAAGCCCCAGAGTCTGAGAATCCACTAGGTGTTTCTGAATTAATCGAGGTACCTGCTGAAGAACATAATAACAACATAAAATGTGCTCAAACTTTTCTTTTAAGTCTTTTGGAGTATATTCTATTAGTACCTAGAGCCGAGGAGCTCCTGCAATAATGTCAGTTCTAAGGAACCTGATTCTTTAGAGACTCCTTCCAGTGAATGGAGAAGTTGAGGTTGCACGCCCCGAAAGTGGATCATCCTTTTCAACTAATAGGCTTCAGTGCCTTTGAATAGCTGCGTCTAAAGAAACAGCTACCACACGCGTGGTGAAATTTGTTTTAAAGTTGTAAAGAATTACAAAGCATAATGAATAAAAATAGTGTTAAAATTCCGCCATGTCCTTGGTAGGTGCTGTTTTGAGATTGTACCACGGTTAAGAAAACAGCAAAGTTGTGGTCAGGCACTTAAAAGTTACATGTTGGGAATTGTCTCCTTCCTTCGTGTGTGTATTATGATCCAGTGTTTAAGTGCATGATTCTTTGTTCCAAACAACCCCTATCTTCTTCCTTGCACAGGATGGACAGGGCTCAGCTACTGCGCAGGTAGTCCGTATTTTGTTTTAGTTCTCATTATTCTCTGTGTGGCCTCATGACTCCATTCAAATACTGCTCTGCATTCAGAATGATTAATTTCCTCCTGGACTTTTCTTTGGCACGCATCACTGTGGTCATGAGCACTTGGCAAACAGTTAATTTACTTCCAGAAGACCTGTAGGAAGTATAGAGGTGACTTTAATCCATATTTAGATTGGGAGGCCGAGGCACAAAGGAGTTAAGTCCACCGAGTTTACTAATTTTGGTTGCCGAATTTGAGGAAACTAGGAACTCTTTTGGGACGTGCTCGTGTTCAGATCATAGTACCAGCCAATTTTGATTGCAATTGTGCTTAGCACTTCTGCTAAGCTTTGAGGTTTCTGGTTTGACAGTCTGAGGTGTATAGTCAGTGATTACCCGTGGAAAGTTTCATTTTTAAGAGAATGACAGTACACGGGAGTTCTGGCATAAGCAAGCGTAGAATCCGTTCTCTAGAGGAGCACCACCTGCCTTCATGATAAGACAATCTTTCTCTGATACGCCGCCTTACTGACTGCATGCCTTGCACATCTGCAACAGATAAAATGCATGGCCTGGATTTACCCTGTGCCCTGAATGAAGTAGGGCCTGGAAAAAACTGTATGATTGTATAACTATATATCAGACCCATGTGAACAAGAGAAGATTTTAAGCGAACTGATGCTCCGCAAGTATACTTATTTCCAGCTGTAGGGAAAAGTAGCATCTTTGCCCTGGCAGGGTGCCGCTGTTATGTGCAGACAGCGGAAAGTAGTCCTAAAACAAAGGTATTGTTCTTCACGGACTTGACAAGGTCTGGTTCAGATGCTTTGGATGCTGCCAGGTTTTAAATACTTGTAAACTGCTGAAGTCAGGGTGCAGCACCAGTCGTCAAAAATCTAGGGATGTCTGGCCCAGGGTTTGTATAAAGGCAGGATGTTCCTTCTGCAGGGCTGCTGAGCATGGAATGTCGTGCCTCTGCCCAGGCACGTGTGGCCTGCGATGGGCATGGAGGTGTGACGTGGCCTTAGAAGAAATGTAGCAAGAACTAGGCTGCCCATGGCAATGTCTGGAGAGGTAGAGGTAGGCCAGTTCTTAGTTTGGTCTTCATCTGCTTTTGGGTAGAGTGACTGGGGTGTTCCGAAGGGTTAAAACCTTTGCATGTTGCAGCTGTTTCTGTCAACTCTGAGACCTAATATTGGAAGAGCTGGCAAATGCTGTGTGAGCCCTGCCATTGAGCTTCAAGGTATTATCCCTTCTGTCCTTGATAAGAGACTCCCTCCATTGTTCTGCCATTACAACTTGGTTTTAACCTGCAGTCTCTGACCTTAAAAGCAGACGTTACAGTCAGTGCCAAGTTTATACGCTGATGTTATAACAGAGGCAGAGATCAAAAGTGATTTGAGGCAGGGGTGAACCAGTTCCTTGGAAGCACCACTGGGTACACAACTGCCTTTCTCTAACTAAAAGGTCTTCTGTCTATGTATTTTAAAAAACAGTGTTTATAAGCAAAACAGAAATCCTAAACTTGGAGAACTTCTCTAGAAAATGGTACTTAGGTAGCTATTTTTCCTTGTGGTTTAATCCTCCAAGAAGTGTTAACAGAAATCTGAAGGGGAAGTTGACTTTGAAAACTTAACCCAATGTAATAGTTTTTTGGGGAGGGAGGCAGGGATGGGCTTTATGGGGCACTAATATCTGTATAGAAGTTCATTTTCACAAAATCCAAAAAAGCTGAAGTAGCAAAACATGCGGTAAAATTGTGCTTTTGAGAGAGGGGGGGAAAAAAGGCGGGGGGGTGGTGGGAACATAGAGGACTTTTTTTCTCTTTGCTTTGCTGCAGTGTTTATATTGAGTTTGGCAGCAACTTTATTGCCAGTGTAGTTTTGCTAACCAAGCTAAATGTGCAGCACCAAATCTTTCTAAGGCAGAAAATCGAACTGTTCCCGCTGCTAAGTGTGCGTCTCCTCTATGGCATGCCCGGTTAATTTGACATTGGTGCGTTCTAAGCTCATTGGGAGATGCCCGAAATCAGTAAAACTGCAAACTTGTTCCATCAATCATCCGCTTGCCTTCCTTTTGCTGTATGACTGTCATGACTTTTCACCCAGGCATGGTTCTGCTTTTATCTTTTTTCCAGGTCCTGAAGTCTCAGGCTTACCTGCCATCAAGAGACCCCTCGGGACACTTCCTTATGGCAGTCGACCACTGTTTCTCTATCAAGGGTCAAGGCACGGTGATGACAGGGACTATTCTTTCTGGCTCTGTTAGCCTTGGTGACAATGTGGAGATTCCTGCCCTGAAGGTGAGTCTCTCATTTTCACTCCCCTCCCCCTTCAGTTTTCCTGATAGAAGGGCACACTCAACAAAGAAGAGAGTGTTCTCTTCCAATCTGAAATTATTCAGTTATTTTCAATGTATTTTGGTTTTTTTTTGTACTCCACTATCAGCCAGTTTGCAGTAGAAAGAGACATAGAGATTTTTTAAATAAGGGGGCCAGGAAAGTTACCTGCGCAATTTTAGTTGAATGAAGAGGAGGGAAGACTGACCTAGATTAGTGTGTTAGACTTTCAAATTCAGAAAAGCAAGGTGGGCTTGTGCCCAAGGACTGCACAAAGTTTGAGTTGAGGTTACTTTCATTTGAGAAGGTGCTGCAGTGGGAAGGCTTACAAAAGAACCTGAGTAGGTAGGCTTCCCGAGATGTCTGGAAGCAAAGGAAACGTCAAGGAAGGGCATTGGAATGCTTGATGCACGTTCTCTTTGTTTGCTGGGGCTTTAGTTGATGTCAGCATGTTCTGGGAGAACTGCTGGGGTGCAGAACAGGGCTTGCTGCGGTTGGGTGTTTTAGAGAGTCTGTAGAAAGTCAAGAGTCCTTTCAATGGCCTTTGAACTGCTTAACTGTTGCTATTTTAAGGAAAAAAAAAAACATATACTTTAAAAGAAAACAAAGTGACTTTATGCTTGGAACAGGTGAAGCCTATTTCACAGATGCTGATTTGGACTACTTGCACTTTTCCTTTTTATTAATTGCACAAAATGAGACAAGACTTGAGGAGTGTTTCGTAGCTGCCGCTTGGAGACCCAGCCAGTTACGTTCTGAGAGTGGGCAGCTTTTGGCTGAACAAGCCTGAATGAGGCCCTTTTGGTACTGTCAGTATTATCCTCAGGTCATGTTACTATAAGGACCTCGTTCTTTCATTGAGTGAACGTGCTTTCTCATTTCTGCCTCTACCTTGTGGGCAAGTGAAGGACTAAGTGAGGCATTCTGATTTCACCTGAAATATTTTACCGATAGCTGACAATTAATTTTTGGTCAGCCTCTTTTGTGATAGCTGTGGCCATCTAGTTTATATTATGTTGTCCGTCCTTTGCATAAAAGTGATTAGCATTCGATGTACCCTGTCATGCCTGCTCTCCCGGTGGAGTTCCTTACCGCCTGTAGTCTCATTTCCAGCACGCAGCCCCTTCTGGGAGCCACGCTTGTAATTCCTGCAGGGAGTATGCTTTGCTGTGGTTTCAGCCTCTCCTGCTTCCCCCTTTTCTGTTGCATCCTGCTTGCTGTCCTGGGCCTGCCTGCACAAGAAGGGGGGGGTCCAAGGAGGGACAAGTCGTTAGGAGTGCGAGCCTGATGAGTGCTGAGCGACGGCTCCTGCCCCATAGGGGCCTGGCATTAGCTAGTGGCTGCTTTCCTTTGGCATAGCACTGGCCAAACCTCCTGTCGCTTTGTGCTCTGGGAGATGCGGGTGAGACAGAGCAGAGTAATTATTTCTTGCAAAGAAAGAATGCATAACTAGATCGTATCTGGAAATGACTGTTGAGCTCTTCATGTATAGTCCAAGAATGTTTTGGAGAAATATGTTTAGGAATTAGTTTGCTCTTTGAGAATCCGTATGAAGCGGAAAATGACAAAAATACAGTGAATAACTTGCATATTGCAAACGGCTGTTTAAAAGGACAGTAAGGAAGGCTTTAAGTGAGACTTTAGAAGATGTGTTCTTCCCAAGCGACTGGGGGAGCAGTGAAGTGAAAGGCAAGTGAGCAGATGAACAGGTCATTGACAAAGAGAAGCCAGAGCACTTGGCTTTCACGGCATTAACAAATTCCCTCGGAGTTTCAGTTATTTTCAGTTGCTGTTAATGCATTCTTCCACTGCCCTGTGTGAAATAGAAGATGTGTCCAAACTGCTGAGTGGTAACAGTGGTGGGCAGTTTTGCATTTTCTTTTTTGCCACGAGCAGTTTGTGAGTATTGATGTTCATATTGTACAGGTATGGAAACCAAGGCACAGTAAAAGGAAGCAACTTTTGTAAGCTGGAGTTGTGTGTTGTACTTACCCCTGCTAGCATCATGCAGAGTTGGGTTAGGATACCTATAAAAGGTCAAACCTTTCTCAGGCCTACAAGGTAACGGAGGAAGCACATTTCACAACACATTGTGGTTTATGACTCTCTCTGACCTTTTTTTGCCCTGACCCTATGGTAACTGAGATTGACAGCTGGTGCCCACTGGGCATTTAGGGACATTACAAACCAGCTGCTTTTTAAATTTGAGGAACCCTCTCACCAAATGAAGTGGCATCACCTTCCAGTTCTACTAATGGACTTCGACATCTTTGACCGCTTGAACCTGCACAAAGGAGGGACACAGCAATTAAAAATAAACAGTGACATTCTCGAACGCCCATGCTTGCTCTGATTGAGGCTGAGAGCACCAGCAGTGCATGGATTCCTTTATGCCGTTGCCTATGTAAATTGCCATCTGGGGTTGATTATCCATATAGCGAAAAGAAAAATTACATATATGTGTTTGGGAAAAAGCTTTGACACAGCAAACAGTTCACCATCCAATTGAGTTAGTACTATTTGCTCACTAGCACTTGAAATCTACCTTGAAGAGCATGAACCTAGGATTTCTGCAGCAAAAACGTAGCGTTGGCAGAATTCTCAATGTCCTTTAAGATTATTTCAGTGGTCTTTCAGTCTCTACAGTCTTCCGGTGTATAAACTGTAACGACTTGTGACATTTTTATTTCAGTTTTATAAAAGTTCCTGGAGTTTGAATAGTAAGGATTTTTTTCAGTATAGATTTATTTTATTTTACTGATAAGCTTGGCGATAATCGCTTCAAAACATTGATCTAAGTATATTTTGTTCGTTGAAATTTTGTTGAAGTGAGCATGACTGTCAAATTCTAGTGCTGCTGTGTCTTTTTGTAGCATGCTTTAATTGAAAAAGGAAAGTGGGTTGTTTTTTTCAGTGGAGGGAGAATTATCTTTGCCTGCCTTATCCAGGTGAAAAAAATCATAGTAGCGCAAGAATAGCAGCAACTTAGAAGGCTGATGCAAAACAGGAGAGAACCAGGACTTTTGTTCTTATCATTGGTTGTCTCCAAAAATAAAAAAATCAGTGTGTGAAAAGTAATGCAAAATGTTGTATGGTATGTGGTCTTCCTTCTGTCCAGTGTTAGTGGTTCTAGCCTTGTTGCAAGCACACTAGAAATACTGGAAGATTAAATAAAACATGATAACCTGTTAACATTCCTTTAAAGATGTTTCGCAGCACAGAAAATGTTCCAGGTTGGTTAATAAGAATCACTCTCTCTGTCTCAAGAAGAAGCGGTCAAGTCTGAACTGAGTGATGAGGCAGAGATAGATGTACACAGTTAACGGATATAAATCTGGTCGTCCTGAAAGCACTGACTCAGCATTGCCTTACCCGTGACCAAGCGCTGCAGGTACAAAGCAGCCACAAAGCTTGTACGTGGCAGCCAAGTACAAAGACCACTGTTGGCTTGTTTTCAGGATTTGCAAGAAGTAGAAGCTTTTCTTCTCGCTTTATATTCAAATTCCTGTCTGTTCTGTTTAATGGAATTACTGGCAAATGTTAGAGCCGAGCCGGTGCAAGCTGAATGGCTGGTGGATGTTAATAGCTTCATTGGAGCACATATAAAAGTACCGTAAGCTGCCATTTTGTACTGCGTTTTGTTGGAAGTTCATGAGTACCTGCGTTATTGGTAAAGGGTTATGTTGATGTTTTACCTGTAGGGGGATCACGTGGGGCTTTTTGCTTTGTGCTGAAGCTGAATAATGTATCTGGTGTAATATAGTACAGAGTTATTTCTTATGTGATAAGTGATGTGGACACCCAGTCACTGGCCTGACCTTGGGAGATGCCTCTTTAGACCCTGTCAGATTTTTGATCTGTGAGGTGTGGTTGAGCTGTTACGTTAAAGGGGAAGAGGAATGTTCGTACCGGGTCCAACCTTCACCATCCCCGAGGTTTGCAGTAGGCAATTGCTGTTATTAATGTTGAGCATTTCAATCTCCAAAGTTGCCAGCGTGTTTCTGAAATGTTTCTCTTGTAGTTGGAGACTAGTCATCCAGGTGTTTCAGTACGCTGATATACTTTAAAGAGGTCACCCGAGACATCAAATATGGAAACTGTGAGAAACTTGCTTCTGTTACCTAGTCAAGTCTCCTAGTAGACGAGGGTGTTGGTTTAAACCAGTAGTGGATTCTGTCTTGGCAAGGGCCTATTGGCTGTTAAATTGTATCGCCTTTATGAATTTTACGAAGCATCATTTTCAAAGTGTGATACTGAGAAGCTTCATGCCTTCATGTACTTCTACCATGTGAAAAGAGATATTTTATATTTTTAAGCTTCTTTGTTGGCTAGATAGCTTTGGTCTGGTTTTTAGCAATCATTCTTTGGTTTTTATGGCTTAACCAACAAAAAAATTCTCCAGTGTCTGATAGAATAACCCAAATAGTATTTGCAAGACTATTTCCTTCAAACCACTGTAGCTATTAAGGTCCCAACAGATATATCTGTTCTTGCCCACACGAGTACTTCAGCCGATCTGATGTCCCAAGACGTCTGACTGGTGAGCTTTAGTTATAAATGCAGGAAGAACTAATTTCAGTGTACTTAAGGACTTTTTTTGCACAATTATAGAGTTGCATGGTTAAGTCTTATCAGAGAACATTTGAATCTCAGGAAACAAAGTTGGACCAAACCCTGCTGAATTGGATCATGAAGACACTTGTATATGGACTTCCATGGTGAAATCTTAAATCTGTTTTTACCGCTTTCATGTTGCATTCTTTGGTCTTCATAATATACCTGTTCCAAATGTCAGGATATCTTGACTTGGTTTTGGGTGGCGAATGGATAGAACCCTTGCAAATTTTTTCGGGAGTACATCTGAATGCTCTTTCTACATCTGTTTTTTTCCAATGCTTCTTGGATTATTCTTGCCCGGTACCGAGAAAAACAGTCTTTAAAATGCAAGGGGTCATCTGCTGTGGAAGAAGTCTAGCTCGCCTCGAACATTTTCTTTTCGTTGGAATGCTGTGAAGAAGGGCAGTTTAGAAAATTGGGTTGGGGAGGGGACAGTCAATTAAATGTAACTGATTAAATCGTGAAAAGGCAGTTCATAATACATATTAAAATGTGGGTGATAAAATATAAGAATCTTAAATCCTAAACCAATAAATTAAACATCTACACATAATGTTATACATGCAGTTTAACTCAGTACAAGTATTAAAGTGTTTCATTAATTGTCCGCCGCTTCTAAAGCTTGGGTTGTGTTTTTTGGAGATTTTCTCCTTTCCTAGAAAACATCCGTGTGAATCCTACTGGTTTTGCATCTGCTGTGGCATTTACTTAGAAGCAAAACACGCAGGATTTGGCTTACACTGGGAAGTACTCCGCTTTCAACATTTAGGATATTATCAGTTGTTTTGGAAGAATTAAACTCCTCAGCACAGTTCTTTGTGGTTAAGTAAAGGATTAAAGACCTGATCCAGTGCCCGTGGAATGAAATTTAGATCTGGCAATAAAAACTTCTCAAATCTTTTTGGCTCGATCTCTTGAGAGAATAAGAGTAGCAGATGCCGAGCTCTTTCTAAAGAGCCGTTCCCTCATCTTCAGCGTATGGTTTTGTAACTTTTCACTGTGTGGGGTGTTTTCTGTTTGTTTTATTTCTGTTTTAGTTCACACGTCAAAAAAACAAACCAACTCCATGCCCTCAAAAAAAAAAAAAAACCAAAACCCAACCAAAACAAAATCACAAGACCCTAAGGAACAGAATCTATTTTGATTTTTTTATTAAAAAAAAATTCTAGTTAAGTTTAGACTTTAAAAAGGCTCGGGAATAAAAATGCTCAGGAGGAAATTTGCGTGTTGGTATTCTTTCACTACCTGTTACTGAAGTACAGTGGTTTAGTTCATATCGCTTGCAATATTTTTTATTAAGTGTCATGTAGGTACGTTAAAAAGAGGGAGCAAGATAAAGGACTTTGTGTGTTAAGGTTTGTTTTATTCAGGACCAGGGATAAGACATAATAGAAAGGGAGCTGGATATATATCATGGGGTTTTCAAATTTTTTCTACTTGGTCAGAGCAGAAGGGAAGGAAGCCAGGGGAGAGCAGCCAACCTGAGCACTGCTAATCCAAACCATACACTGTATTTTTGGAGCTTGTGTTTCTAATGTGCTCTCTGTAGGCAGAGAAGTGGTCTCGTCAGTGCTGGCCAATTAACTCTTCAAATACTAAAATTCCACTCCAGTTTTTCTTGGAGGTCTAGATGTACCCTGTGCTCTCTGCCAGCTAGAGATAGCTGGGATACAGATGGCCTTCTAATGGATTAGAAAAATTACCCAATGTATACCTAAATATATAATATTTTTCCTACAGTGGATGTGAAAAGGAAGAGATTTGTGTGTAATTTGTGTTTTGCTTCTATCCACTTAAACCATCTTTAAATGACTGTTGGGGATCCAGGCTCCACACGGAAGTGCAGCATTGCTGGAAACAGTACTGTTCTCCAAGGCAGACTTTAATTTCTGCAGCATTTCTATGATAGCGATTGCTTGTTCAGGGCTATCTGCAGTGCTGACTGGTTGTGGCTAATGCATGAGATAATTTGAAGTGTATATTTTGTGCTATTGCCATGCAGATAATTTTCTGTTAATAGTTAGAAAGTGCAGAGTTGTTACTGCCTTGAGAACTGGTAATGCTGTTCAGTGGGGTTCAAAATGAAAAAGAAACACAGGATCATCTGACTCTGGTGAAAATGTGGGATGACTGTCATGTTTTTATTTGATACAATGACCGATTTTCTTAGATGAATCAAATTACATTTTTTCTGTCCAGATTTCAGTAAATCACTTGTCTCCTGAGAACTGTTAGAAAAGCTGGAGAAAGTTGTTGCAGAAATACAAGGTGGGAGAGAAACGGAGCTGAAGAAGAGGGAACCAATGGACTAACGGGAAAATGATTCTGGTAGAGTTGCTCTGGGGTTGGTCTCGGCACTAGAGTGCAATAGCTTCACTAGTGACTGCATGCGCTCTCTCATGTATGTGAGGATTCTCCCCACTGGTGCGTGCCACATCAGCGTGCTCTCCCGGGTGGCGTAGGCTGCTGGCAGATGCAGCTTCCATGCATTAGTCAATGATGCTCAGTATTCTGCAGCTCTTTGGGAATTGCCGGTGTACTGGGTTGCTGGATCTGGTGGAAAAGCTCAGTATCCCCGTACAAAAGAGTGCCACAATGGCAGAAATGGAATATGTTCTTGTATGTCATTAGTGAGCAGTTTGGCTTCGGTACGGCAACATATTTAAGGATATACAAAGATGTAGGTTTGCGCCTGACAAAGTTGAAAAGAAAACCCAATGTCTAATAAGCTATTAAGATGACACCTGACACTTACATTTACCTCTGTTGCTTTAGCTTCCCTCATCTGCTCATTCTACTTTTAGTCCTGTCTATTTCTGTCTTTCTCCATCTCTAGCTTCTTTTCCAGTCGCAAAGTTTGCTCTTCAAAGTTGAATGATTTTTTTCCGCTTTACACCATAGATAGAAGATGTGTTTTTCTCCCTCCTTTCTCAGCTGCTGTTGCAATTTTGAGTAACAATACAGCTGTGTTTACTTCCTTCCCCTTGAGTACATCTTGGCTTGAAACCTCTGGTGTTTGAAACCAGCATCAGTCAGGGTCAGGTGAGAAACCTCGGGATGGTATTTTGGGACTTGTTTCCATAGGCTGAAGCTAGAGTGGGTCTGATGAGAGAAAGGACAAGACGTGATAAACATTGGGTGGTGTTATCCTCTTAAGGGCAGTTTATGAAGATGATAGAGCAGGTTCTGATACCTCTTCTACGGGATATGCCAGCTGTTGTTTTCCTAGGGCTAAATGTCTTACGTTCAGAGTTTGAAAAGGGACCCTGGAGCCGTCTAAAGCGGGTACTCTAGGCAACGGTTCTTTAAGCTGCGTACAGGAGGAGAAAGGTTTTAAGACAACTTGAGCCGTGACTGGGATGCAGGTGAACAAAACCATGGGTGTTATCCTGGGACATAGCAGGTAACATATTTCCTGTCAGACAGTGATCAAGTGTTGCGTTCTTGGGTTTGTGTACCCTGGGGTTCAAGATTAGTTTGAAACTAAGTTAATGGACATTGCTGTGGTAATCGCAAACTTCTATCCAAATGCCTTTTTGTTTAAACTTTATGGTAACTTTCTAAAGCAAAGTATGGCTGGTTTGTGTTTGCATAACTTGTTTTCTTAAGCGTTGCTGCTGCCAGGTCATTAACTTTATTTTTATTTCTTTTAATTTATCAGGTAGAATTGTTCTCAATCGAATTCAATTGAAAACAGACCCACATGCACGTACGCATACCGTTGGAGCAAGAATCTTAGTGGAACGCTCGAATAGTAATTGGGAAGGTAGCCTCCTGCATGGTAAACATAGCTTTCACCTCGCATTCCTGCTGCAAATGTAACTTTAGTATGAGTAGGCTTAGTTAGGGCAGTGAGTGACTATCATGTTTTAAATATTTAAGTTCAAGTGCCTGGAGGCTTTGGCAAAATTTCAGTAACCAGAATGAAGGCAGGGAATGTCACTTTTTGTTCTTCCTTGGTCATCCATATACAGTACAATTCCTCATTTGATCAGGCTTTTAAGCAGCAGAACAATTTAGCAAGCGCTGCGTTAACTAAGCCGTGGTCTGTGTATGATAAAGCTCTGCTCAGATCTAGGCACTGGCAAAAAGGGATCTGCATATTGAAAATGTCATTTAACCAAGACTGAAGATAAACTTCTAAATTTGACCAACAGACAGAAGAAAATGGACTAGTGTGTAAGTGCCCAGGAATCTATACTTAGTCTATTGGCAGAGTACTTTATTGAAATATTACTATAATACCATAGCAAGTCCTCTGGGTTTCATGCCTCGTACTGTGTGTTCCTGAGATGACCCGATTTATAAAACTCATAATTTTAGTCTTTGTTACTACTATGAAAATTACATGAGAATTGACTTTGCTCTTTAAGCGTTTCTTCAGCTCATCACCTGAATCTGTTGTCATGTGCCTGTGACAATAAATAATACGTATTGTTGCAACTAAATGTAAGATACATCCCTTCACTAGAGTATTCCCATAACTTTATATTATAATGGCGGGTGCAGTTTGAAATGAAAGAAAAAGTAATGCTAGAGAGAGCCAATATTTACAGTATCAGCTGGAATAATATAACTATGTAAGCTGCCCAGATAGCGCTGTGATGAACGCGATACCAATGCCCAGATATACAGATTTTCATTTGCAGCTGTCTGAAATGAAAACTACAACCTCCCAGGCTCTTCACAGTTGTAAAGATTAGCTTGAAAGCATATGCCTTAAAATACAGTTGGCTTCTCTTTCTTTCTCCTCTAATGAATAAATAATCAAGAATAAACGTTTCACACTTTAGAAATCACAATGGAAAGGTCAAGTAGCCTTTTTTAAAGAGTCAGTGTAGCTAATACATCTTTAAATGCTTAAATTGTAGACTTAAAAACTATCAAGCCTTCGTGAAAGTGAGATTTAGTAGTTGACCGGTCTTCTGTCTAGGCAACCTGGTTTTTAAGATACATTCTGTATATAGGGGTGTGATAGATCCTGCAGGAGAATAGCAGGGATGGCCTTGCTCCTTGTGTAGCTGAGGTGGAAGAAGTCGGCTGCGAGAGCAGATGAACTCATTGGAAGCAATGACCCTGGTAGGTATGCAGACGTCAGGTTTTTTTCTTCAGCAGAAAAAAGTTTGTCACTTCAGTTTTTTTTTGTGGCTTCGGAACCTTTTGGAAGTTTCTCTGCTCTTTCTCAGTATTCAGCGAACAACTTTGGTTTGGTTTTTCTTCATTTCAGTTATTAAGTTGTAGCTGCTTTTTCTTAATGTTATATTCGCTGTGTAATGAATTTTAATAGACTTTTATGCTGACCATTCCTAAAGAGGTTCTTGTCTGATGTGCAACACCTAGTACGAAGGACTGCAACAAGTTGAATAGTGGCTTGGGCGGGGGGGGGAAGTGCTATTATAAATCAGTTCACATTTGAAATACGGGTGTTATTTATGTGGCGTTTTCTTTGCTATTGGAAGACATTGATCCTGCTTGTGGGGATTAGTTGACAATAATTTGAAGTCTTCAGGGAGTGAGGAATATGCAGGTATACCACAAACACTCAAAACAAAACCGCAGAGAAGAGGATTGTGGGGGGGAAACTTGAAAATACGTATCTATAGTAAAGGACTGAAAGAAATGCCAGTAACACTGAAATAAATGCCCAGTTTGGCCTTGAGTCAACGGAAAGCAATACCAGTTAGTTTAGTCTAAATGCAAAGAAGCATCCAAATCTTTGTAAAAATGAGATAAAACACAAAATCCCACCCTGGTCTATTCTGCATCAAGTTTTAGGAGGGAACTGGAGTCAGGTGATGATTGAATGAGAATAATATTTTGTGCAATGTGTGTTTCGATTTCAAATGTTCTTTTTCTGTTGTTGATGTGATGTTCTTATATGGGGAGAAACATTCGTTTGTACAAAACATGGTCAGATGGCAGGACCCTCAAATTAATGCTTCATTCCAATGTTGTCAAAGGCTACTAGATTATTTGGGCTTTAGAGGAGGTTATTAAGTATCTTCACCTGAGTCTTTTACTTTCTTATGGGTGGAGGAAGTTTTCCAATGTGGTGACAGAGTGGGGTCTTAACTTGCTCTGAGCCCTCCCATGAGGCTTAATATGAGCCCGAGATGCTACATATGATTGAAGTTCAACATAATTTATTTTAACGTGGGGAAAATGGTGGCAATCTCCAAGTGGTAGAAATCATTATGTGCCTGCGTTTCCTTCTTGCAGCAAGTGCTAACAGATAAGTCAAAAGTTCTAAGTTACATTCGTATTCAAAGACTTTTTTGTAGTACAAAAAGTTCAAAAATTTTCAAGTCTTTCCTTTTACTTGTGTCTTTGCTTTGTTTTCCTCTGCTTTTACCGCCCACTCATCCTATCTCTTCAGGGCGTTGAACTTCTATTTTTAAGTCCGTTTTCTAGATGGACGATACGTGCAGGCAGCACAGACGTGGTTGTGCTCTCTCTGAGGTCACGGGCTCTATCCCTGCTTTTGGAGAGGCTCTTAAAGATCTTAGAAGCTATGGGAGAGGGGAGGAAATCTTTGCAAAGTTCAGGTTTACTGTTGGGAATAGAGGTAATAAGAGTGACAAGAATATGTTTAGGGAAGACGGTTGTGGCTTCAGTAGTCTCTGCCTCTTTAAAACACGTATATGCTGAACTGATTTGGTGGATGACCAGAAACATTGAGGATTTTTATTTTTTTTTTCTTAAGGGATGCTTTTGGCAGGAAGCTAAGTAGTATTTCTAAAAAAGTGACGCTAATTTTCTAGTAAAAGTACACAAATGTGAAGGTAAGGGTTGTATTCACTTTTTTTATTATTTTCAGGGGCTTGGGGGCTTTTTTGGTTGTTTTTCTTTACACAAGCTTCCTGTTTTCGTTTTTATTAGAAAAAGCAAAAGCATGATAAATTCTCTTTTTTTTTTTTTTTTTTAAAGTAGGGGGAATTCTAATTCTTATCTGCGGGGATGGTATGAAGCTACTTAATGTTACCACATGTTTTAAAGGTTCGCATGTGGGAAGAGAGATGGGCAAAGCAGTTTTTGCATCAGACTTAAATGGGGAGGAAGAAAGAAAAGTTAACATTAAGGCATAGTTTTGTGGTTTTGGTGTGACTCACAAGAAAGACTTAGGCCATCTGACATGTACATTACAAACAGTTGTAAAAACATGCCATTAGATATCCACAAGGCGTAGTGGGCTGAGTTACCGTTACTTTGAATCCCTAATGTTAAAGTTATCTGGCGCAGTGAGTGTAACTCCACAAATCAAACATCGTACGATTGTTTTTTGTTTTACGTTACATCGTTGACCCTGATGGACGAGGTTCTTTCTGATCAGCTCAGCAGTGAAGTTTTAATCCTGCCGTTCGTTTATTCAGTGTCATCCAGCAACGCCGACACCAGCCAGGGCTTTTTCTTGAGTCAGGGTTTAGACAGACTTCCACAGAGAGAAATACATTGACGCAATTAAAACGTTTAGAATTTTGCACAGTGTTTTGCAACGTGCACGCTTGTTGTCTTGCTGTTTTCCTGTATACGGAAGATCAAACTGTAGACGGTTAGATTTATGTTTAAATGTGATTATATTTTTGAGTTTTCCTTAATAGCTCTCTAAATCTCAAATTGTGTGGTGGTAATTTTCCCCGACGTGAACTTTTGTATAAATATAGTCTTGGCCCGTTACCTGAGCGTGACTACGTAGAAACAAGTCTTGTTTATCTTCCTAATGTTTCATATACTGTTAAAACTTCTTGGGAATCTTTGTTCAGAATTTGAATTCGTGTGTTTTGTTTTCAGTTTTTTAAAAGTAATGGCTTTTGTAATGGATTCCTTAGCTGCAGTCTCAGCTCTGAAGGAAACTTGTTAAACATTTAATAGCTTTAGAAGACCCTTTTTGGAAACTACCGTATCTGTGGTATGTGCTATATCTAAGAGGGTTTTTATATTTTAATTTCAGAAGAGTGTTTTGGGTCTTTTTTTTTTTTTCTACAAAGCTATGAAGATGAGCTTTTTTCACACCTTTGTGATAAAGAGTGAGCTTTAGGGTCTAGTTTATATTCTGTTTAATCTTAGCTTTAGCACAGTTAAGACGTCATTCTGTGTTTAAATCCCCTCACAAAAATAATTGATTCCATCTATTGTTTTTTACCCGTGTTTGTAAGTCAAATATTAAGACTTTGGTAGATTGGTGTAGCAGCTATGAATGGCACGTTAAGACAAAAAAATAATCTTCCCCATACGTAGCGATGGTAACAAGTGGGATTTGGTTTGAGAGGCTGACCGTGGCTCCTACGCTGATAATAAGAGAAAAGCACTTTTTAAAGCTGTGCAGAGATGGCACAGAAGTCTTGAAAGTTGAGTGTGTTGGGTCTGGGGGGGGGGTGGTGGGTGGTGCTGTTAGATTTTTCTGATACAGGTGCTGAAATCAGAGTCATAAAGGAAACCAGATTGTCAGAGATGCCGAATATCCCAGTTACCACTCAAATAATTTGCAGCCACGAGAGCTCAGTGTTCATGTAAATCAGGCTGCTTTTATTTAATAATGGGTTTAGTTGTTTAACTGTAAAAAAATGGCCATTGAAGTACTGTAACTGTTTTTTATTTTGGGGTCTTAGACTTTCCCCTGCTGTATTTAAAGAGCGCATGAGATGCATTTCTCAGATGCAATTTTTTGCGTGGAACCTTCTGTCCAGTTTGAGTTCATAGCACTCTGATAATGATCGGAATTCTGCAATAACAAAAAATAAATCAGAACTGGAACAGGCAAATATTGGGGCTTTTGAACCTTCGGAGTATTTTTTTTAATCGTGTTTTTATTCATAAATACAACAAGCTTTAGTTTCTGTGAAGCAGACGTCTCGGTGAAAATGGGAGAAGCTGAAACCGGTACGGGCAGGTGTTGAGCAAACGTCTCCAACATCTCACAAGGGCTGTGTTATAGATCTTCAGTTCTTTTTATTAGTCTGCTCAGAATCTGACTTCTCAGATTTGCATTTAATTGCTGGCTGATTCTGTGACGTAAACATCCCGGTGTATACCTGTTGCTTAAGTCTGATTCCAGCCAGTCTTCCCGGTAAGATTTGTTCACCTCTTGTGCATCCCAGGCTCACTCAGGTACCACCTTCTTAGAGCTGGTACGTTGTTGCTTCAAGAACATTTTAACTGACAAAATTATAAGACCACACTCTTGGGTTATTTAGTTACACCTTTTGAACCACAGTTACAAAATTGTAGGGGACTGAAGTATTCCAAAAGCGTGAACGTTTTCAGTCTCATCAATTATTTTTAATATTAAAAGTCAGCAGATGGAGCCAAAGACTTGTAGAAAAATTACTTGTGCTTGAATGTATATTAAACCACAAAGCCCACTAAGTTTAACTAACAATGTTTCTAGTGAAATTTATAACAGCAAAGCTATTTATTTGCTGCTAAACCTCATACTAGCATTCCTTTTGTTGTCGCTGTGCAGATTGAGAGCTCACCCCTTCATATACCAGGGAGTCTAACTTAAAGACTAAAAAAGTGAAGTTTGAGTGGGAACCTGATTTTCTTTGTAGAATTGCGTCTGTGGAAGGTTTTCTGCAGCATTGTTCACCCCTTTGTCAGAAAAAACGGTGTTATATTTTGTCAATATTTTAACTTCTGTGAGCACAGTAATTGGAACCCCCTATCGAGGGTTAGGCTGAAATTCATTGCAACCTCCTTTCCATTGTTGCGCAGTTGGGAAGGCGCTGGGGTTCCATGTTTTCCTGCTGAAGCAACTGAAATTAGTCTTTGCCTCAGATAACGTGTCAGACTTGATATTCTAATAGGCTAACGCTACGCTTTCATTAAATATTAACACCCTTTGGGGATTTTAAATAATATCTTTAGAAAAAAGGGAGTGGAATGTTTTCCAAACGCTTCCAAAAATGAATCCCACCTTAATAAAGTAAGAAAAACAAAGGCGGTAAGCGGTACCTACCTTCTGCAGGAAAAGGGAGAAAAAACTGGCATAGTTATAAAACGGTATCCAAAGAGGATGGAAGAAGTGAGGATGCTGATTGAACAGTGTTCCAGTGTACAGTATTGTTTTGCCTTTTAGTAAAGACAGAAAAATGAAAATGTTGAGTGACTAACAACAGCGTTTTGTCTAACTATGAAACTTAATTTGAAAAATTCTTTCTCCTCTAAATCTAATCTTCTGCAGGATTATGAAATGTACGTGTGTTTCACATAGAATACAGAGCAAGTGGTATATAAATGTGTGCTTAAGTATTGCATGTATATTTTTTCTTCACTTTTGTTTTACTGATGTTTGGAGCAGGCATCTACTTAGAGTGACTATGGAAACTTGGCTTAATGGCCAAGTTAAAAGCTTTTCTTATTTTTCTGTTTATCTTTGGCCTCATCTGTGTTTAAATTATCTTTCCCCCATTCCTCCCGTTGAAAGACAGTGATAAAACTTCAGCCAGTTGTACCAGCTTGCTGACTTAATTTCCTCTAATCAACATTGGCTGTAGTAGCAAGAGTTTGTAACGTTGACGTTTTCCTTTTGAATGATAGGATCAGTTCTTAGTTTCAGGTTCACTGCTGACTTGCTGTAGTCTTTTCTAGTTCGCTGTTTTTCTTCTTAAATAAAGGTACCCAGTCACTTCCAGTAAAATTATGTTTTCTTTTCAAACTGTTTGACTTGTGCTAAAAAACTCATCAAATGCAGGACCGGAGGGTGCATCCCGAATTGTACCTTCATCCAGTCTCCTAAAATTGCAAGTAACCGAATCTCGCAGTCTCACTGTGATGAGTAGCTTCTATATTTATATTTACCGTAGAAGAATATTAATGTGTCTTTTCGAATTAAGAGAATGTAAACTTATAACATAGGAAGAACACAGCGCTTTTGCTATATTTAAGAGACTCCTGAATATACAGTTCAAGTTCAGCATTGATTTGCACTGAGATAAATGCCGATGTCCTCTACGTAATGTTGCCCTTAAAGATGAGAGCAAATGCTGTTTTGGTTTTTAAGAAGAATGTTTTGGCTAAGGAAGAGCAGTCGGTAGATGTGGTGGCCGGTGCAGTGGGGGTCTCCTTAGCCGAGACGCTGCACAAAGAGCCGCAGTTACTTCTTGGTGTTACACTGGTGTGTTTTTTCAATTGCAAGCTTTTGCCTTTGTTTCCCTTTAAAATGCTCTTCTGATATTAAAATCTCTCCTAGACTTTAGCAATGAGCAAACCTAACTTGGGAGTCTTTTAATTTTGTACATTTTTTCAGAGATACCTACCTCCATAGCGTGTGGGTTGTCCCTGGGCATTTCTTAATCATTTTAAATTGGAAAGATGCATATGATTACAACGTATATAGTGTCTCAAGAGGAGAGAGAACGTCATGATGGAGTTTTGCGCTCTTGAGGAAGTACCTTAATGCCCCAGTATTTTGGGGAAATGGGATCTGTGAGAGTTAGTAACTACAGTGAAAAATCTGCAGATGAGGAAGCCTGGTCGTGAAGAAGTACTTCTGAAAAATCTGATGGAACTTTTAAAAATACACTGGCAAAAAAAAAAAAAAAAAACCACCACCAAAAAACCCTAAAAAATATAGTGAATAAGGAAAAAAATTTTGCATTGGTGGATAGGCTAGATAAGCTTCCTTTGGACTGGATCCAGTCATCTCAAAGAATTGCTTGTGGCTTGCACGCTTTGGATTACATGTAATTTCAACTTTAATTTAAAAAGAAAAGGTTCTAGCTTTCAAGACTGTGTGGGAGTGACAGTTGCAGTCTGCCAGTCATGTGAAATCTTCTTCCAGTCTTGGAATGAATGTTAATTTTGAAGCCTAATTGTGGTACTTTGAAATGCCATTGGCCGTTTCAGTGAAGGTCGTTTGAGCAGGTGTGACCAGGCAGGCAACAGCCGTGGGACCTGAAGGATAGGAAGTGGAAGGTTCTGCAAGGAAAGAAATGGAGCAGATGAAGAGGTACACACAGATAGAAAAAATGAGAGGAACAAAAGGCAAGAAAAGCTGGTTTTGGTGTGCCGCAATACTGTATAAAGTAGTAAAAGGTTGTTCTTTGCTATGTGAAATACCTTTACGTGCCAGCATTAACAGTCCGCTCTTCTTTCATAGGCTTCAGGTTGCCCGCCTCACTTCTACTAAGCTTCTGTTGTTGGTGACCTGCTGTCAGGTGTTTTTGCGTGATGGCTCTCGTGCTGTCTTGTCTGTTACCCAGGCGTGTTGCAATCTCAGTGAGCCTGTTTTTAAAGTTCCTTTGTGGACCTCATTTAGCTTTCTTTTAAAAGACCTACAATGGATTAAAATGATTTATAAATTGACAGCTGTTTTCTGTCTCTTCCTCCTGACTGATGACCATTTCCTTGTCATTGATATATAAACTCCCAGAGCAGATTTTTCTCAAATTTTTTGGAAAATATTCTGACAGAGTGAATCCTAAACCAAATCGATAAACAAAAGCACCAATACAAGCAAAATTGCCTTTTGTTCATAGCGTATCCTGGATTATTATCCTGAATATCTTGGTGAACTCCAGATTAGCCAAGAGAATCCTGTTGAGCGTTCACTGTGCCTCAGTGGTACTTTCGCGTCTCCGCGCCATGGACTTGTTCCCGTCCCTGAGTTGCAGCAGGTTTCCCGTGTTTCTTTTACAGGTGTCTGTGACACTGGAAAATGAGGTGGCTTGTTTTACGTAAGAAATGGATTTGCATGGGTACTCAGAAATACTGAAATATATTGGCGATAGTTGTAATTTCTTTGGATCTTGATGAAGCTTTAAAAAAGCATGTCAGTAGGGCTGCCGCTAAAAAAGGGGTGGGTGTGTGTGTGTAAAATGTAGAAATATTTATTCACCTGATGACAGCTGAGAGGTTTGGACAAATAGAAAGTGTGTGGAGAAGATAATAGTTTGGAGTTCTATCGTTTGAATACAGCTTCTGGTTGTCACTGTCAGAATACACTAGGTATGTTTGCAGCACGTATTGGGAGTAATTTCTTTTAGAATCAAGCCCAGGGTTTTTTCAAATTGGACAGCTCTTCCATAGCGAGTTAACAAATCCTACCGAGGCAAAGAAGTCGCAACTCTACGTCTATTGTAAATGCTTGTTGTATGAGAGGTGAGGGACCCTTTTCATGAGTTAATCAAAAAGACCTATGCAAACAAGCAAGAGGATTTTTTTCCCTCAGTCAGTCACTACAGTTACAGAGCCTGACATTGTTAGGTGAACCTTTGTGATCTCATAGGCTACTGCGTACTCTTGTGCGCCAGACCCCTCTTAATAAAAACGTGGGGCACTGGATACGCAAATTCATAGCAGCTGTCACAGCTGGGCTGTGGTGAAGTTTGGTCAAGACCCTTTGAACTTTTTATTTCACACTAATCCCATTTAGTGTGATCAATATATGGACCTCCAGCTCCTAGGTCTGTTAATTAGGTGTCAAGTGTTGGGTTGGCCAGTGTCAGGCTGTAAAATACAAACACCGAAGAGACTATCAGTGGGGAAGTGAAGTGTTTATTGTCTGAATGTATATAAGCCATCGGTTCTCAAAAGTTGCCTTCCCTAGTCTGAGATGTCCTTAGGGAACTTGAGAGTCTTTTGTTTCTCTCAGTAAGGCAAATTTATAGTTAAATAAGCATTTTACCAAAAATAAAGGTTGGGGGCTGCAAAATGTTTTAAAAGATCCAATTCTACCAAGATTTTGATGTTGGAGTAGCTCTTTGCTTACCTTACCCCCCACGTTTTTCCCCCTGTTAATAAAAATGCTTAATAATTGATCTGGTAACTATTTGCATTGGGTTGTTCAAGATGGGAGTCCTTTCTTGTTTTGAGTATGTACATCTAAAATGAAGCTTCTCTTAAGACTTCACCAGTATTTATTTTAACTTGTGCTTTGGAGCATTCAGGGAATAGACAGGATAACTTAGATCTTCATTTCCCCATCTCAAAGAATCTCGGGAGTTTTTTGAACTCCCCCATCTTTAGTTCTCTATCATTCAGGGAAGGGTAAATACGTAGAATGATATTTCAGCTTTCATACATTTTTGGGTTCCTTTATTTCAGTCATCCAGTGACAGAATGGACTGGGGAGTTGTGAGTAGTTTGTTTCATCTCCTTTGAAGAAAACCTTAAATTTATAATCCCAGATCAGACCTTTCCTATAACTCACGCAACTCATCCTGTTAACTGTTTTAATATATGGCACCGCTATTTCATTAAACAACATCCAGGAATAATTAGTTCAGCAACGATGCCTCGGAACAAAAGCCCTTGATTTCGTTTAGCTTTATAAGTTGGTCTCTTTTGATCTGCAAGAACACATCTGGGGCCTTTAAGAAAGCAGAAAGAAAAATATTAAATGTTTAGTAAGGCCGTTGGTGAAGGTTTCAAAGCACAGTAACCCTTTGGTACCGGGATGTAGCTCAGAGGCAAAAAAAGTGTGAATTTCTTATTTCATAAGAAATGGCACCTCTATGTGGTAAATGCTGCTTTTCCTAGCTGATGACCACTACTTTTTGGCTTTATTTCCAGTTTCAAAAGATGCAGTCTTTTCATTCTTTCCTTCATTCTTCTTCCCTTCTGCCCCCTTTCTTCCCCCAGCTGCACGTGAATGGATTAATTGGAATCATTACGGTAAACAGGGCATTATTTTTTTTTTTTACCGTGTATCTGTGCATTAGAATTTTGTTTTGCTGTATCAAGCTTTGCACCATACTGCTTTGTTCCTTTTATAGCTTAGTATTATTTGCCATGGTGGTAGAGATAAATCCATTTGTTCTTTACTCTGGATTCAGCTGCTGAGATTTGGAAAACGCACAGTGCAGAGGACACAAATTTACTCGTGTAATCTTAACCACCATTACTGACTTATATTAAAATTTGTCACCAAAAAAAATCCTACCTCAAGGAAAAAAAAACTATAAAGATTTTGTGTACCAACTGGTTTTTATTTCATAAAAAGGATTATTATGAAAAATATGTGTCTGATAGCAATTAATTCCTTTTCCTTTTCTTCTCATAGCATAGGTAGCCCTTGTTTTGATTGTAATTAGTACAAGGAATTCACCATATCATTTGATTTGTACTGATGTGCATACTTGTGTTTGCTTGTTTGCTGCATGGCACTAAAATGCGGTTGGGTTTATATTCTGAGCGTTTCCTAGAAAATGTACAAATCATCGCGATTAATGTTAATGTTTGCCACAGCTAATGAAGCCTACCAGATCTCTCAGTAATTATTCATCACCTTTGTTTCATTGTGTATAAATCATGGCTTTTATTAACGAGCTTATTTTAGGGAAGGGAAGGAAAATTTTGTTCGCGAGAAAGAAATGAGCAAAAGAACTTTTTTCTTATTTTTCCCCTCGACCTGTCAAAATAGAAGTGAAAAGCGCTGAAAATATTATTTTTCATTACAGGTTTTATTTTTAAATGCAGCTTTATGTTCACTCTGTGTTTGTTTTCCTTCGTGAGCCTTTAACTCCAAGGTTATGACCCAATAATGACCTCCTCTTTCCACTCTCAATTGCTTTTGACCTACTCCATTAAGTAAAAAGAAATAACCTAACAGAAGGGTAACCAGATCGCTGCTACCACACCAAGGAAACAGGCAGGCTTTGGGATGCTCTTCTTTAATCTCTCTATCCACAGAGCCTTCATTTTAATTTGCAAAATTGAACCCAGATCGAGAGCAGTAAAGCCTGAATGCGGTAAATATTCATGCCTCAGTGATCTAGAGTGGCTCCATTACGTTTCAGAGATTGGGAGAATTACCTTTTGGATTATGTATATTCATGGGCTGATTTTTATTTGAGATATAATATTACTCACATTGGGCTACATGTCGCACATTCTACCGAAACCAGCCTTCTCACAAAGCTCCAAGTGTTCCTTACACGTAAAAGTTTTACTTCTTTTACCCTATAGTTTCCTCCCTTTTATGCTTTTCAAAGACTGGTAGTAAACAAATTTCTTTTAAAGAAGAAGAAGAAGAAAAAAATCCCAGTAGAAGTTCTTCTATAAAACCTTCAACCCTCTGTTTACTGTGATATATTCTTTTGCGTGTGACTTTGAAGTCTTCAGATAAAAGTATTATTATTGTTCTAAACCTAAATCTATTTGGAAAAAAGAATTCAGTTTGTTCTGTTGGAAGAAAAAAATTCCAGACAGCCTTTCTTTAACCTATCATTTTGCATGGGTTTTGACGACTTTTTGGATTTTTTTCTTTGAAAAATGTTTTATTGAAATATTTTTGATAAGTTGCGGAAATTTTAATTGGCACGTATGTTAAGCTTATTCCATGTCATAGTTTTACTCTGGGTCTGACGTTCTTTGCCTAGATACTTGCTGGCTAAACTCATTGGCATTATATTATGCTTTTAAAAACGCACGCTTTGTCATCTGTAGTGATAGGTGGCACAAGTGGTACTGCTTAATTTAAGGATATTTAAATCTTAAGATTCCTTTTTCGGTTACAAAAAAGCTATGAGGGGTTATAGTTATTTGGAGATGGAAGGATGTATAGGAGGTGTCTGCCTTCTGCTTCCTTCCACATGTCCTTGGAGCGTGGGGATGTCTTCCCTACCTACAGCCCCAAGCGTTCAACATGTGCGGCTGTCGTGCTCTTTTGGCCCGAGGAATAAAAGGGGCTGTGGTCCTCCCCTCAGCGAATGGATCCACCCAAATCTAGAAGAGACAATGCAGAGAGAAAGCAAAGGTGCCAGGGGGGCTTTAGCGCTCTTGGTGTTCCCCTTGTGAATCCCAGGTAGAGGTGTAAGGGGTGGAAGCCGAAGAGTGTATTAAGAACATGTAATTACTGGGAGATAACTGCGAGGACAAATCGTGCTTGAGCAGCCTGATTGCCTTCTGTGGCAAAACCTAGCGACAGGGAGAGCCATGACTTTGGTAAGGCTTGGGGAGCACCTCCCACAGCATTCTCACGTGGAAGCTGGGGAGGTGTGGGTTGGATTTTGGGGGCTTTGGTGGGAGGTGAAAATTGGCTGAAGTGGTTGAGGACGTTGGAAGTTTTGCTGTGAATGGGGAAAATTGCTATGAAATGATAAATATTCTGAAAAATCAGCCTTTTGCTTTCCAAGACTGGACGTTGAGGTTTTTCTTGAATTTGGATTGTGACCAATTACGCAGTTGAGTTTCTGATCTGCAGGGAGCTGTAATGCCACATTATATCACAAGGGTGACAAGACGACGGAATTTTACCAAATAAATGCTCCAGTGAGAGAGCATACATGCAAACCAGTGTGAATTTAATGGTTTACAGTAAATAATGAATTCGGGGCAATTCAGTCACAGGAAGTAAAGAGATAGAGGATGGATTTCTTATTCAGTGAGCTTTGTCCAGCCTGGACATGGGATGGATTTGGTTCTGTTGAAAAAATTTGAGATTATATACTTAAAGGCTGCAGTAGAACGCGTAGGTGCAGAAGGTCACTTAACTTGAGGTGTAAAATCTTAATCTTAACACTTGCTAATTTTTGATCTGTGCTTGTGTGCATGAACATAGCGTTTATGTAATTTAAATTACAGTTACAGTATTAAAGCAGAGGAGCATGAGAGTAAGATCGTTGACCTGCTGCTTTATTTACTGGGTGCGTAGCCATAGTTTAGATGATGGGAAAGGAATTAAGCTAAAGGGATTTTAGTATCCCTTTTTATGTTGCTTTATTCTAGTGTTGCAGTGCAGGCTCTTCAGGCAGTAGTGTTATTTTATCAGGAGGAGGAATATATTGAATGAAATCTGATAGTACGTGTGTGGCGTTGCGTAAGCACCACAGTGTTTGTGTGGTGATGCCCTTATACACTTCACTTTAAAAAAAATTAAGAATTGTTCTGCGTGAAATAGTTTTTCCTCCAGATGCTATGTTCCTTTCCCACCTGAGGCAAAGTGAGGCCGTGTACAAATAATAGATTCTAGAAATAATAAAGATCTTTCAGGAAACTGTTATTAAGCCACATGATCTTGGCAGCGCCTGCAAACTTGGAATTACTTCTCACTCTTTGAGGTTTCTACTCTTTGTAGTTGGTCCTACCTGCTGGTGTGATGTTGACTTAGAAGAGGTGGCTTTCCACAAGCTGAGCACGGGCAAAGTTTGCATCGTGTGATTGCGTTCAACAATACACTGTTTGCAGCTCCTGTTTCAGCTCCATTTTATGCTGCTCTGGAATCCTGGTTGAAGGTCTGGAACTGATGTTTCTCAGTGTTCACCGAGATATGACATGAACCCCAGAGGCCTCTCAGAATTAAGAAAATATTCCATATCTTAACTTTTAAAATAAAAGATTTTTCTCTTTATTTGGATGGAGGATGTGGATGGAGGATGTGGATGGAGTAGGGCGGAGACCTTGACTCGTGATTTCTGAAAGCTCGTTGTTGCTCTCTTGTGCCTTCACAGCCTCGGTGCCCTTTGGACGCTTTCAAACAGGAATGGTTTGCTGCCTTCACTAAACATATTGCTGCTTACTCACGTGTAGGACTCAGCTTTGCTTGTGAATGGTTATCCTTCATAAAGCAAAGTATTTGTCATGCTTCATGTTTAGAAGAGAATTTATGAAAAGTTCTGTTGGCGTGTAAGAGCAGTCTTATGTCTGGATTAGAGCTTTGCTGAGTTTGTGTATGTGCACAGACAAGGGCTGGCTGAAACCTAAAAATTGCGATAGCCTTTCGGGCACGTGGTTTTTTTTTTTTTTTTTACAGCGTAGCTTGATATCCTGTGACCACCAAGAGATGATACTGGAAGCAGGAAGAAGGGAGATGCCTTATTCTTTATTTGGATTTGAAGTAGAGCAATAAGGAGGAGGGCAGTCCTTAGTTCACTGCTCCTCTTCGGCTGTAGGCAGGCATTTCTGCTGGATGGCATTAAGGTGGTGTTTCTTGTATTTGGCACTCTGCTGCCATGTATGGTCACCTCTCGAGGATGCTGGTTCAGGCAGGCTTTGCTCTTGATGCATTTCTAAACCTCAGGGCTAAAACGGTGCTTTCTTAGTTTGTCTGTTCTTCTCCCTTCTTGGATGTAAATTTAAAGATGCAGCTCTTAGCAGCTGGGCTCAGAGGTGCGATCTTCATTTTAGTCTGGTTGGAGTCTTCTGCATCTGAAGTGAGGTCTTTTTTTGTAATATATATATATAATACTCCTTTTATAAATACTGCATTTTAATCAGTGTTTTCTCTAATAGGTTATTAAGACTATTTTAACTTTGCTGTTTCTCATCAGTATTACAGGGAAGTATGGTTGCTGTATCTTTTAAATCAGAAAGACGCACTCACAACATTGGGAGGCAGCAGGATGACTAGGTTCTTATCTGAAGAAGCTATGAGCAATGGCATATGGTTGATAACTTAATGGAAGCTGGATAAATAAAGGAAAAGAAGCTCTGACATATCAGGGGAAAAAGTCATTAGTGGACTTTTTCTGTATCCTGATTTCTATTAGTCTGTACTGAACTGCTTTGAAAATCTTAGTGGGCTTTTCCTTTGGTCTTCAAATAACGGGTTCTCTTCTTATATTGAATACATTTGTTTTCTCAAGGGCTGAACTGTTTGGGTGCTTTTGGTTTTTGTTTTGCATTTTTTTAATCTGTATTTGAACACAAATTACTTATTTCTCGCTCTTTATAGACCTTTACATAATGCTTTAAGAACACTACTGTGATTATACAAATAAAATTTAAAAAGCGAAGCAAATCCCTTTGCAAATGATGTAAGATTTCAACACATGGCTCTTGATGAGATATAATCAATTCCCTTGTGCCATTATTAGAAAACAAAATGTGAGTGAATTTTTTAGCGAAGTTTGTAGCCAGTTTTATCACGGTATCCAAGTTTTCTGTGTTTACCTACATTGTTCGCATGCAATAAAGTCTGACTCTGAAGTTGCACTCAATATTGTACGTTTCGTTTTTGCATCTAAATGCCCAATTCCCCAAAGGAAGAGTAAAATATGTGTCTCTCTAGTGGATTGGTGAAAAGGGCCTTGCATTATTTTCATGGACAAGATGAGATAGAAGCTGTTTTACAGAGCGTTTCGAGGACAAAACCTAGGTGCTTGAGGAACGACTGAGGGAGCTGGGGTTGTTCAGCCTGGAGAACAGGGGGCTGAGGGTAGACCTTGTCACCCTCTACAACTACCTGAAAGGAGGGTGTAGAGAGGGTGGGGGCTGACCTCTTCTCCTTGGTGACAGGTGATAGGACGAGAGGAAACGGGTTCAAGTTATGTCGGGGGAGGTTTAGATTGGATATTAGGAAACATTTTTTCACTGAAAGGGTTATTAAACATTGGAATAGGCTGCCCAGGGAGGTGGTGGATTCACCACCCCTGGAGGTGTTTAAAAAAAGGGTAGATGGGGTACTTAGGGACATGGTTTAGAAGTGGCTTTTGTCAGGGTGGGTTAATGGTTGGACTTGATGATCTTAAAGGTCCCTTCCAACCTCAGCGATTCTATGAAATAAACGCAAAGAAATGCCAAAGGTATTGGTCGTAGCTGGTCTCAGCTAGGAATTCCTATTGCTCAGGACAGAATGCTCTGAAGTATTTAACCTCATTCTGTTGGTAAATGGGTGGACGGGAGCGATCCAGCCCCAGCCCCCTGCTTGAAACTTCTGTTGTTGTAAACCTGAAGAAAATATGGGGAAGTTTAGAACTGTACTATAACACGTGGGGATCCCTTATGCAGGGAAACTAGATACGCATAAGAGAAAGAAATTGAATACTGAGGGCCAGTTGCATCCTTTTCAGTGCTTCTGGGTTTGTATTTTAAAGGCCAGACAAAACAAAGATGAATTTTAGTTATGTACTTCAGTCTCTTGAAGAAAAAACCCTACATTTGGAGTATTTTAAACCACGGACAAATGTCTCTGTCAGTCGGGGTCAGAGTGAAATGGGATGAAATACTGTACTGATGTTCATGGTCTGCTCAGAAAACAGGAAGCTGGTGATTTAAAGCTACTCTGGCTCTTGTTATTTGATCCAGTGGGTGCAGATCAACTCACTGATTCACTTCTCCGCTGGTTCCATGTCTGACCCTTTGAAGGAAATGTACCTCCAACTTGGTTCTCGTGTGATCTGATCCGCCTCCCCAGCCACCTAAGCGCACTCTGGCATCGTTCTGCTCAGAGTCTGATTCCTACCTATGTTAAGCTCTTGGAACAGAGTTTATGATCAGTTAAGATGCTGTGCTGCAAACGCCTTTTACACTTGATTATGGTACTGAGAACACGTAGGAAAAAGAGGAATGGGCTTGAATGTGTCCTTCCCATTTACTTTTTTTTTTTTCTGTCCTCTGATACGTGTGTGGGAACTTTACGTGCCAGAATAGGTACCACGAATGTAAGGGGAAAACCTATTTACATTTAAAACAAATATAGATGGGCCGGTTAAATCATTTGTGAGATACTAGATAGGTCAGCAAGAAGTGCTGATTTTCAGTAGGTTGAGCAATGCTGTATCTTTCCTTCCACGTGACTGAGGACAAGCAGACCGGTCCGAAAGCCAGACCCAGCTACAAAGAAAGTGGGTGATTCTTAAAGCTCTGGTGAGCGCAGCCAGGGTGCGGAGCTTCCTCCGCTGAGAGAGTTTCAGGCTTCTCGAGTAATCTGCTTTGGTGGTGGGGGAGAAAAAGCTTTATTTTACTCGATTCTGTGAATTTTCAGGGGTTTTTTTTGTTTGTTTTTAATTAGGATACTGTTTTCTGAAAGAGAATTAGTCAGGATCCAAGGCTTTTCTTAAAACTTGGGTTGGAGACTGTGAGGACCGTCAGCAACGTATGAACAGGCCTTAAAGGCCTTAAAGCCTCTTGCAACACTGGAAAATACTCCTGTACGGGTACTCCATGCAAAGTTTCTCCTACACATAGGAACTAATGCAAGCTTTTGTCATTTAAAGTGGCACTTTATAGCTGTATACTCTTTCTAAGGTAGTTTAGCGCTGAGAAATGTGGAAGAGCACACCTAGTATTCCCATACAAGCCAGATTTTTATGCCGTGGTTGAGAACTGCAAATCTCATTGAAAAAGTTCAATCGTGTGAAGTGAACGTTTTAAAAGTACTTGTTAATTTGCCGTCTGATGGTTATTTATGGGCTGCATGTCAGATACATCAAGCCTAATCTTTTGAGTTAATTTAAGGTGAGTGAGTAGGCATAATACTTTTGAGGAATGTTTCATAGATTCCTAATTAAAAGCTAAGATGCATTCTGAGTATATGCATGCAAGAATGGGTATTTTTAAACACAATTTTTGTTCTTCAATGTTATCTGAGTTCTCTGAAAGATGTTTCAGATGAATGTACGTTCAGGCTGTTTTAGAGACTGACAAATGTTCTGTAATAATCTCACTCAACTGTTTAGGTGGGTAGTTTCTAAAAAGTAATATTATGAACTGGAATATTAGTAATAAAATAAAGAAAAAAAATCTTTGTGGCTTTGTTTTAAGGTAGAAAACTGCATAGATCTTTCGTACGTCTTCCAGTTTTGTATTGGGGAGCAACAGGGATGGAAGTCTCCTTAGTTCTTGTCGTTTTACTCACCCTGCCCATGGTTGTAGAAGGTGGAAGATTTACTGCTGGTATTATTGCGGAGGAGATCACAGAAGTCTTCAAACCCCTGTGGTTTGGGCTGGTACTTTTCATATGGTGATTTCGATCTTGTAGCGCTTGTTTATTTCTTTGGAACACATGTTTAGAAAACCTTTTTTTTTTTTTTTTTTTTTTTTTTTAATACTTTTTAATTCCTTTTTTTTTTTTTTTTTTAAAGTCCTTAAACATTACTTGTATAACCAGTGTTGCAACTGATTGAAAGCGGAGAGGGAGGGGTAGGTTACGGTGAATGAAAGAAGGAAGGGTTTGATTCAAGCCACTGTACTTCCAGCCTGTGGGGTACAACCGAAGTTGTGTAGTGAGTCGAGAGGTGGATGCTAAATTGTTGCTCTCTGATCCATCTAGATAGGTTGTACTGTCGCGGAGGCTTGGCTAAAGGGATGATGAGTATGTATTTGAGTATAAAAATCCTTGAAACTGAAATTCTGGTGAGTGTTTAGAATACCTTTTTGAGGCTGTTCTGACATTTATTAAGATCATACCACACCATTTTGGTCAGGGCTTTTTAGCGAGGGCTTTTCCTCTTACGTGAACGCACCTCTTGATCTTTTCCTCATAATATTTTGTGGATTCTTGGAGAATCCACAGGCATTCGTGTGGCATTTGATCTGAAAAATGTTGCAATGATAATTTATTATAATTTGAAAAAGGGCATTTCGTTTGGGATTGGTTAGCAGCCAGAGATCCAGAGAACCCAAACAATATTTGTAGTGGTGAAGCTCGTGGCCATTGTTATTTGTATAATTATGATTTCAGGAAGGAATACAGGATTTCTGTTGTTTTACAGAAGCTGTGCAGCTGCTAGATTTTTTTTCACATTACAAAACCAGCTTTCTGTATATGCCTGTGACCATTTTTTGCTGGCCTATTTGGAGAGCTCTTTATATTCCAGCTACTGAAGGTTTTCGTTCAGCTAATGGATTTTTCACCTACTCCTCTATTTTGATTTAAGTTTCTGCAGTTTGTTCCCCTCTGAGTCTTTCCCCCTTTTTATTTGTTCCTATAGTCTTCTCTTAGTATTGCTTGATTTGATGGTGTTGGGAATAGACATACAAAGATTTGCTGGAAGCCAAATAATCCGTCCTTCATATAGGGCAGCAGGCTTTGTGAAAATACATTTTATTTCCACTTATGCATTGCATCCAAGATGCAGAAAAAGAGCAGGTATTTTTAGTATTATCCTGTGAGTAAATGATTCTGTGATTTGAAATTAATAAGGTTAACTTCTCTAGAGTGCTGCGAGTTGTGTAGCTGAGATGATGTGCTCCAAGCCGTGTGACATACTGAGCACGAAGCCCAGATCTGCTGAGTCCAAACTTTTTGTTTGGGATTCTCTTCATCAGTGCTTGCGTATTTTTGTTTCTTTCTTTTGGGAGTTGGAAGATAAATGGGGTAGGTTAGAATTAGAAGATGGGCTGCTAAGGGGCAGGCAGTGGTTGGAGATGGATTTGAGAACAGTTCCAGCTGAGTAAGACAGGTACTAATGGCTTGAATGTTGAGAATTGCACAGTAGCATTTGTGAACTTTTTGATGGCTGTAGAATCGTTACTAAGAAAAGGGAGAGAGAAAAAGAAACGCTGAGAGTTGAGGTGTATTCTAGCAATGTTATTCTGTATGCATTTACGGTATAATCTATTGTACATTGATAAAGACATACTAAAGAAATGATTGCTGGAACGGAGCGTTCCCCTGGAGAGTTCAGTTCTTGGATCTGAATTTTGAGGTTTCAGCCCTTAAAAAATTCCATTCTTCTCTTCTCCTTGATAACTCCTTGAAATAAGTGATGTAATGGTAGGCTCATTAAGGTCAAAATTTTATAGCATCTGGGAAGAGCAAAATAAATTTTTTAAGTGTAAGTGGTGGCCAGCGCGGCAGTTTCTCTTATGACAATCCTAACAGGTGGAACCCCACGTTTTGGGGAGAGTGATGCTGGACGTATACTTATGAACAGTCAAATCTTTGCAAAAAATCCTCGAGGGCTTTTTTTTTTTAAATATATGGAATGTCCTAGAGTAGGAGATGGTAGATTTTTGTATTGCTAGTTATTTTGCAGTGATAGCTTACAGGATTTCGTTGTGCCTGGTGTTGTACAAATACATTATAAAGAAAGGGTTTTTTGTTACGACTGTTTTACAGTTGAAATCAACCAAGTCAAAGTAGTGTATGAAACAGTTTTCGTAGAAGAGGTGGGGAAACAGTCATATAGGTGCATGGATGGGTATTGTAGTGCTACATTTTTGATGGTGCAGGTGCTTGGGGCGGTATGTTAAGCAAGCTGTTCCGTGGTGTGGGTGTATCTGCCGATCTGCAAGCAGTATGTATTGCAGCATGGATGATGCAAATACCAACGTAACTGTGGCCGTGATAATCTTACAGTTTTACGAACAGAAGTAGAATAAGCTGAGAGGCTCAAACCTGTGGTAACTGTAAATGATGGGGTACATTCTCAGTCTGTTCACTTCCTGCTTTTTGAGTTGTGGCCTCTTCTAGAAGGTCAGTCGTTGTACAAGAGAGCAGGGTGTGATGTGTGCTTGTGATGCCCTTGTGTGCAAAAATGGCTTCATTTTTTTTTCTTGCTCTTTCCTCAATAGGTGACAAAGAAAGTCAAGTCCATGCAGATGTTCCATACTCCTGTGACTTACGCTATGCAGGGTGACAGAGTAGGTATCTGTGTAACCCAGTTTGATCCCAAACTGCTAGAACGAGGCCTGATTTGCACCCCAGAATCACTTCACACCATCCACGCTGCAATAATTTCCCTGAAGAAAATCCAGTATTTTCGAGGAGCTCTTCAGACGAAGGCCAAGTTCCATATCACAGTTGGTCATGAAACAGTTATGGGAAGAGTGATGTTTTTCAGTCCAGCCCCTGCCGACTTCAATGAAGAAATTCAAGAAAATGTTTTTGATTTTGAAAAAGATTATCTTTATCAAGAGGAGTATTTGTCCAAGGACTCAAGTTCTTCAGAGGAGAACAAAGAAAACGACCAGGCGGGAGAAGTCCAACTCCCAAGACAACAGTGGGCTTTGCTAGAGTTTGAAAAACCAGTCACTTGTCCTAAACTCTGCCTTGTGATCGGCTCCAAGCTGGATACAGATATTCATGCAAATACCTGCAGGTTGGCGTTCCACGGGGTACTGCTCCAGGGCATGGAAGACAAGAACTACACGGAGACTTTCCTTCCAAAGCTGAAAGTGTACAAACTGAAGCATAAAGAAGGACAAGTGGAAAGGGTAAGCTGTCTTTTTAATGCTGTACGTGGGAAGGGGAAATACTTGTTCTGTGTAACTACATATATTGGTGGGCTGCAGAATTTTCACTCTTATGTTCCAGAGTCTTTATACGCATTTTTCTTATGGTTGCGTACCTGGTGTATCGCACCTTGTCTGCTTGCAAACAGTCAGAAATCACTGCTTTAAAAGTGACTAGTTTATTCAGCTCAGCGCAGTCAGTGCTGAGTAATTTCATGCTGATTTCTCATTGATCCTTTTGATGTCTAGCCGCTCTGGTCTGCCTGCAAACTTGCTTTGTTTGTTTACCTTACGAAGTGGCTCATCTCTTCGCTTCACAGTTGACAAAACTTCTAGCTTTCTATTGATGTATTTGATGTAGTTGTTTTGTAGTACGTTGAAAATGTAAAGACGGTGTTAAATAAATAAAAAGTAGCATTAGATTAAATGACACAAAGATCATTATTAATTCTTTTGCGCATTTTCACATTTTATTAAATAAGAACCTCAATTATTAACATTTATTTTAGTAGGCAAAAAGGATCTCCTGCAAGGTGCCTTACATAGCTATAGCATGGCTGAAGTTGGGATCAAGCTCATGACATGGAGCACTTGGAGCCTTTGGTTAAAGCATGTCGTTTCTGTGTTGCAGAGGTGTTGACCTGCTGTCGTGTATGTGCTTGACCCAACTCATTGGCAGAAAACCGAGATGCTTTCTGGAGCAGTTAGCAATCTAGAGTAAAAGTTAGCTGGGAATTTTTACTGTCCCTTCGGTACAAATAGATACACTTTGCGTGATGGCCTGGTATCATTACATTGCCATCACAGGTTCAATTTTGGAGGTGCTTGTCTTTCGGTAGTCAGCGGAGAACCATTCCTTTATAGATCCCGTATTGGAACTTTTCATGATGAATGGTTTAGGCGGAGATGGGCAACGTATGATTCAGTTGCCTACCCCTAAATGAGCAGAGTTGATGTACACTTTAGCGAGTGTTTACTTGATGTATTAGTGTGGTAGGTATTTTATTAACTTTTGGGTAAAGAACTACTGATTTTTATTTTCCTAATCCAAAACCTGATTGTTTGAACAAAATGTTTAGCATTCTTTCTTCTTTTCAAAATTCCATAGAGCTGTGCTGAGTAAAGCATAGTCTCTCTCCTTGCTCTACTACAGGAGACTGAACACTTCGCATACCTTACTGTGCTTGCAATTTATAATGCAGACTTCTTGCATATTTCTTTGTTTGTTTACTTAGTTTATTTTTCACTGTTAAATAAGTAAAGATCCCTGTCGGGGCATGGTTTTTCCATGTTCTTTTCCAAATGGCTCACTACATCAATTGGTCGAACAGGCAATTTGTATCCTTTTCTCTGAGGTTTTTCTATGTTGCTGTTTTAGCTTTAAAAAAAAAAAAAAAAAAAGAGGCATTTGTCCTAATTTCCACTACTAACTTTGGAGGCTGTTCTCTTCAAAGGCACTGCGGACCGGTGTTGTTGTGTTGGGGTTTTGGATGCCAATTTTGTCTCTCGGAAGGAAGGCAGTGAGGAGGGGGATATCTAGCCTTCTGAAAATTTTTTTTCTCTATTAATATGGGTTATATGGGATGCCCAAAATCAGCAAGTCACTCTTCAAAATTTTGCCAGCAGGCGTAGCGTTTCCTTTGAAATGGTCGACTGCCTTTCTCTTTGGCTGATGGTGATGTTGAAGCAGAACAACAGGTACAAAGTATTCTGTCCTCTAAGCTGCAGAGAAGCTCTAGACCAAATGTTCTCGAGCTGTCTGAACTCCTGAAACATTTATCTTTATCTTTGCTAAAAACTGACTCACTGGTGCATGGCCCATGCCGCTAATATCCAGCGAGACCTGGCTTATCAACTCCTTTTGGTTCTCTGTGGCTGTAGGAATATGGATGAGAGCAGAAGTCTGCGTGACCCATGGAGACACACGTGCTGCTTGTGTTGTGTTGAGCTGAAACGAACGGGGCTCAGATTCTTTCTCTATTTTTGCTCCCAGTGCATGACACTAGGCAATGGGAGTTGAAAACTTGCAGACTACGAACTGCGTGAGTGTGACTCGTCTGACAGGGTTAAGAGAGTTTGCTTTTAGCCTCGGCTGTGCGTTGTTAGTTGTTGTTTCGTGTTGTTTGCAAATCCTTTGCTAGTTCATGTATTCTGCTATTGATTTTACTGTGTAAATAATGGAATAACGTTAATCAAATTGCACATTTTATTTTCTGGTCTAGAAAATAACCAACGAATGTGGGCTATTTAATATTTGACTAACGGAGTAATATACAAGACTGATATATTAGTGAACTGTATTGATACTTTCCCATGCTTTTTAAAATACACTGCTGGGGGGTTTATTATTTGATCCCATCTGTATCTGTCTCACAGTGGTCCTTATATGTGGGCCTCGATCACTGTCTATATGAATACTAATTGGCCCTCTAAATGAACAGTTGCCATCGAACAGGCCGTTTCAAAGTTAGGTTTGTTTTCGGGTTGTGCCTCCTGTGGTACCGTAGATCCTCTCAGTGGGTATTTTCCCTGCTGTTTGCCAAAAGGAGAGGGGGGCAAATGTCGTAAGAAAAGCTCACGACGTAAAGCCACAGGGACGCGCAGGGACCTGGGAGAGTTGGTGGGAAGAGGATTGTGCCAGTTAAAAAGGACCTGCTGGGGAAGTATTTACAGCGTTAGGTGAGGTAGCTACTATGAAGTCTGTGCTTTTGCAGAGCAGAGAGCAGCAGGAACAACTGGGTGGTACAGTGACTTATTTTAGCACACAAAGTCGCTAGCTAATAGAAAATCTGAATCAGCTGGTCCCACCCTGCTGCTGATGGATGGCTGGAGATTAGGATCGCTGAATTTAGGGTGTCTATTCTTGGCTCTGATACAGGAAAATTTCTTTCTCTGTTGAGCAAGGAAGCTCCCCCCCTCCTCACCTTCCCTGGGGAGGCATAAAAAATAATAATAATTAAAAAATACATGTTACCTTCACGAGAAAGGAACTTTCCCTCCAGAGAATACTGCTGGGGGAAAATTAGCTTCATAGTTTCCTGAAAGGCTGGGAGAGAGGGAGGCAGGGGCACGTACCGGCCGCCTTCCCGCCTTCAGCAGGGGCTGGAAACACGCTCTCGGAACCGGACTGAGAGTGGAATTCAATAGTACCCATCTGTAAAACACCACAGCTAATCTGATGTGGGCTCTCCTAAGCCCCCTGCTTGCTGCTAAAATTAAAATAAATTCCCTGCAGTTTAACTACCAGTTTACCCAGGAGAAATCAGGCGTTCATGGTTTGGCTTTTTGTTCCTATTCTGATTAACTTCAGAGCACCGATGGAATAGGAAGAATTGTAAATTCATGAAGTTTCAGCATCACAGTACTTTTCTGCCCCTTGTGCGTGGCACCCCCCTGGATTTTAAGGTTTATTTTTTTAATAAAATAACATTTATTCTCAAAGATTTTTTTTTGGCTCTCTAAGAGCAAGTGTGACGTTTTTGCTGTTTCACATAGAAATCAAGTCTATGAACTGGGTCAACACTATGTTTTAAAAAGGTAAAAAACGCCAGGCTTAAACTAGCCATCGGTCTTGAATTAGTATATTTTAGTGAAAAGTCATGCCGAAGCTTCCTGGTTTTTCTTATCTGCTCAAGTGACGGTAAATATTCTGTAAAAATTCAAGTATACCCTTGCACTGCTTTGTACTGCTCACTGTTCCCTTTTGGTATCTTGCTTCTTTAGTGCTCAGACTTGAGTGGAGCATGAGGAGTGAAGGAATCAAAGCTTCACTACTGATGTTCGCCAGGATCTTTGAATTTACCTGTCTGCAGCCTATCCTTGAGCCTCTCTTTTTGCATCCTTGCTTATTTATCCACCGATTTTTATTTTTTTTTTAAGTGTATTACTCTAGTATCTGAGAAATTTGGCTTGAAAACATTTAGCATCTGCCTTGTTGGTTAAGGCAGTGTTGTCTGAAAGGCTACATCGTGCAGGAAAATTGCTTCTAACCAGGATGGGGCATTTTGGGGTCTGCACCTATGCTGGCGTTGCATCTTGGTTGTGAAAAAGTTGCACGATTCACACTGGAGTTAGGATTTTAGCTGGCGTTTTTGAATTGTTGTGTAAGTGTGTGGATGCTCCTGTTTTGCTTTAGTCCAGATTTGTTTTGGGGTTAGGGTAAGTCTTTAGGAGTTAGTTTCAAGGAAAATCAAAATCTGCTATTCCCTCAGAACTAAGAGGGCACTGGCAAAGGTTTATACTTGCTTGATGATTTAAAAACGATGTGAAATACTAGTTTTCTCTGGAAAGAGAGACTTTGAGACGGGAGAAGTTCAGTGGAAGGATCTGTCGAGCATCTTTCTGGCGTAATTATGTGGAGGCAGAGACTGTTGCCGCCTGGACACTTTATTTTTGCAAAACCTTGGCTGCCTGACAAATGTACTTTTGATAGGAAAAAGAGCTGGGCTGGCAACAAGTGGCTTGTACTGATAAAAATGTAGAAGCAGGTCTGAGAGGGCTATTGTGAACACCAGTGTCATTTTAAGGAGCGTAATGCGGGAATCTTTGTGAAAAAAGGGGAAAATGAGATGCTGTGGAGAAAGTTTATCCCTCTGAATCGGCGTACAGGGGTGGCTGTGAATGTGGGCTTGCTAAACTGCAGCAGGTCAGCAGCCCCTGGGGTCGGAGACAAGCAAATTACGAAGACAAACAGCAACTGTGTTGTCCTTGGTCATGTGCTTCTGGAGACAGGCTGCTCACCAGGCGGCTCTTCACCCTTCCCTGGGTAGAGAGACTTGCGTTAATCCGAACTCCACCTCTGAAATACCTTCCTCTCTGAATTTTACTTGTACGCAGCACTGCAGTTTAATTCTAGTCTGACTCGTGAGGCAGTTCCTCAGTTCCTGGGATAAATCCTTTATATTTGCCATGTTATTTGCTCTGTGGCTTCCATGGGCATTATACAGGTTGAGTGCAGTGAGCTTCAACTGAAAGGTGAACCGTAGAAGTGCATCATGCTTTCCTGCGTGACTCAGATATTCTGCCTGTTTTGAAAGTGTTTGCACAAGCAGGACTTATCTTAGGATGGTTGCCACGGGGTCCTATTGTCGAGGATGCTCGTAAATCAGTAGCGCTCTGGCGGAAACAAGAGGAGAAGAAAAACTTCTGCCCTGCTGGCGTAGTGCAAGCTGCACCTCCCGCGCTTCCAAGCTCGTCTAGTGAAAAATGCATGCGCGTCTCAGCTGCAATTGTTTCCCGTTTTAAGCACGGCAGAATGTTTTCCTACGAGAACAGGCTTGTCCTTCCCAAAGATACTTTCTCTGTGTTCCTCTGACATTAAGAATGAATTGTCTCTGTGTATTTTGAAGTTCTTAATGTATTTTTCTCATTGTTTGCCTTGCTCTTAGGCTTCACTTACTTGATGGGAATCACATTGCACTGGGTCGTTCATCAGTTCCATGTGTCACAGCCGTGGGATGTTGTAGTTTTATTTGTAGCCATTCTGTTCCCAAGTTTTGTAGGTTCCTGGATAGCGAGTTTTGTCGGGGAGCTCGTTCTTGTGGGGACTGAAGCCATCCTGTAGCTTAGTGTGCTTAGATTCTGGAGGATGGAAGAATCACTTATTGCTTAATAACAGCATGTTACTAATTGCTTGAATATTGGTGCGATCTAAGCGTCCCCAAGGGGAAAAGTATTGCTGCAGGAGCAAGGTGTGAAAGCAGGGTAAGTTACCAAGATTTTTATCAGAGTGGCTCTTCTCAGGCTTGAATGGAAGAGAAAAAGCTTATCTTTCAGCATCTTTTCAAAAAAAGTCTTGGGTGGGTTGTTTGGCTGGTTTTTTGGTTGGGGTTTGTTTGGGTTTTTTTTGTCGTCTTACAGTAGGGTAACAAGAGCTGCGTCAGAGCAAGTGCGTTACCTGAGTGGTCAAACGGAAGGTCACCATCCCTTAACAGACTCGTCTGGCCTTTCAGAAGAGGGATGGGGTATTGTAGAGATGAGTACTACTAAGTAACTACAGGAAGTTCGAGAAAATAGCATTAAAATTTGTTGATAAGCAGCAATGACCCAGACTATCCTTTAGGGAGCTGGACATTTTGAAAAGCAGTGGTTGCGAAAATGGCATTTTTTAATAATTATCAGCCGTATCTTGTCTCTTAATTCTTTACGGCTTTTATGAGTTGAAAACGCACAACATGTAGTTTGTGTGTCAAGTATACAGTAGCTCAGCCACACGCTTAACTAAACCGCCAAAGGAGGGTACGAAGGAGGAAAAATTAATTTGTCTGTGAGTGAATAGGACCATCCAACGTGGCTCACTGAGGGGACGAGACCAGACTTCTGGGGAGGTTGGCTTTGCCTGGGGAGGTGGTAAGTTAATACGGGAGTGCCAGAGTATTCCTGTCCGGAAAGATTCCGGAGTTAGTGGATCATGTGTGAGCAGCAGTGGTACTTTTTTCACTGAATCCTTTCCAGATATCTTATCAGTAATACTAGAATTTGTTTCACAGAGTTGTGCCTGTGCACTGTATTTAAAATATTTGCCACAGAAATACTGTTCCTTGAATTTTCTGTAGCGTGGTTGCAACCCTGCTAGGAATGAAGAGAAGTAAATGTTACCTTCTCAGATAGATTCTTCCATCTAACGTTTTTGGAGCTAAAGGATGTTTCAGTGGCTTACCTAGAGCTAATGTTTCATCGGCTATTTTCTTACAGTGGCACTGTAGTTCCAGCAGGATAGCAAGTAAAGCGCTGCATCGGGCAGGCAATGTCGCTTTCTGGGTGACTGCTGTGTGCAGACTGATACGGGCACAAGGAGAGTAACAAGACCAAACCGTACAGCGCGAACGGATGGAGTGCTGCCGGCAGGCACGGGCAGTGACCTGGGCTGTCTGCAGAACCTGCTGCGGCTCGGGCTGGGAGAAGTGTGGGTGGATGTCACTCCATCTACTGTAAACACGCAGACGCCACAATTAATATTTTTCCTGCTTTGAAGTCTGAACATGAGTTTGTTTGGTTCTGCTTGGCTGCTGATGGTATGCTAAATACAGTAATAATACAGAGATGAAGGCAATCAGGTGAATAAAAGCGCACAGCACATTCGCTAGTTAAAATGCACTGTAAAATAGGAATATAAAAGATACATTTATTTATTGGCTTTTGTTTAGTTTTTGAGTAAAAGGGTTTGAGAGGCTTAGTGGGGAAAGGGGAAGGGAGACCTGTGTGCTCATTAAACAGAAATACTCTTTCTGTTGAACAGTACTGTGAAGAGAGTAGGGGTGTTTACTGACGGACACAACATACGGATTAACTCAGTAGAATAAATTTGTCATAAAAGCGTACCAGCTAAGTCACAGGATCGGCTTGCTTGCTCATATGATCAGACTGGTATTTTGTTCGCTCACCAAGGAAAGAATGGTTTGCTCCACATGACTGAGTAGTAGAATTTTGCAAGGTTTGAGTAACACCTATGGTTATTATTTATATTATTAAATTTAAAATACAGACATGCTTTTGGGTCTTACAAGTGTATGGACAGCTGGTCTTGATTTTTCTGAGGTTGTGTAAGAGTCACCTGTGGGGGAATCGGTTTGTCAGCAAGGCAACCAATACACCATTTTATTTATTGGATACAAAAATAAATTAAGAATGTTACTTAGGTTGCAAAATCAAGCACTTGAAAGTTAGGAAATACCAGATTTACAGTTGCCTATGCAACATTAATTCTGTTCCCCTGTGCTTTTACCCTGTGCACTTAATAAGGCAGGGTTCCTGTGAAATTGTTTTGGATGTGGTCATGTAAAGAATATATCATGGGGCATATCAAAGAGGGACAGGAATAAGGTTGTATGGACATCTGGCATTTCTTAACTTCTTAAGTGCCCAATTTTGCAACTTAAATAGCATAGGTTTTATATAAATGTAATTTCCTAGGCATTCTTAAAGTAAAAAGGTAAAGTAAAACTAAACCTACGTATTACTGAACTGTAGCCATCCCTCTACTGTACACCTTCACTGGGACTGGAGTCACAAACGTTGGTCAGCGTAGCACAGACTTGTGGTGTTTGATGCCACAAACCTCGTTAACCAAATGGCAGAAGGAAATCCTTACCCGAGAGAGGTGATGGACTGCTGGGCTTTGGGCAGAGGATCTATGCACTGGAGTTGGAGAACATTAGGGGAGGGAACAGACTTGGGATGTTTGTATGTCCACATGGTGCCTTCTGACGGGGATGCGGGTCTGTGTCGGGGCAGCCACCTCCTCTCCCTTGGCTTCGGCTGCTTCAGGCAGCTCTTCGCAGGCCTGTCCTCTTTACCTGCTTCATTTCCAGTGAGGGTTTCGTAGCCCTCTGTTTTTTGTTCCTCTCTGCCCTCCCCAAGCTATTTGTGGGCAATTTCCTTTAGAAACAAATTAACTGTACTGTCACTGTACTTGACCTACTGCTCCGTGCCAGATCTATGCGCTGCTCCAAATGATACTTGACGGGTCTTGCTGATGTTCCCTTTTGGACGTTTACGGTCTCAGAACCTGAAGTCGCCACAGTTAAAATACTTTAAAATAGTTGAAGAAAGTGCCTGAGTGTTCTTAAGTCATGGAGATAGCACCAGAGTCCTCCTGGCTGCTCTCCAGCTTGGCAGTCTTCTCCGGGTCAGGTCAAGACTCCTTCATCTATGGATCTTCTGCTCTACAGAACAGCCTCTTTTCTTGGTTTGTGCTTTGATAGTGAAGATTACAGGGGTTTTAATCTTTATAGCATTTCAAGCCAGGGCTGGCTGGTCTGGAGGTGGAGGGTCCTGAGCAGTATCGTATGCAGTTACAGTTTGTAGCCTCCTCTCTTCCCTCTCCGTTGAAGTTGCTTTTCTTACGTAAAGGGAACGCAGCACAGATTGGTGTAAAGATTAACAAAATTGTGACATCAACCAGTTTTCTTTTTACTTAGTAAAATGAATGTATTCTGAACTAGGCTGTATCAGGAATTTAGTGCCTGTGGGTTTTTTGGGATTGAGCCTTTCTAAACTTCAAATAGAGGTGAAGGGAACTTGCACTATAAAGTTGTATAATGAAGTTTATGGCCTGTGTGTGCCTGGAGAACGCTGACGGGTGTGTATAGAGCTTTTAAAATCTAAACCGTTCTGGTTATGCAGCTCTTACTCATTGTTCTAAGTCAATACTAAAAGTTCCTTTTCCACTCCCGTGGAACCTTTTAACCGGGTTATAGTGATGGCAAAATGCTCAGCAGAGGGAAGGGCGTTTACGGCTGCTTGTTAGAAATCCTCAAATGCAACCGTGCTTTTACTGAGAAAGGAAGAGAAGGGCAGAGAAAGGAAGATGTTTTTTGGATACAAGAAGCGCAGGCTGGGGAGAGGTGGGACAAACATCTGAAAACCAAAGTGAGCGGATACGCAGAGGTGCCTGTGGGATGGCTTCTCTATTAAAACAGCAGCAATGAGACGTGAAGTGCTGAAAGAGACAAACTCTTCCTCTCCGTTCCTTCCTCCTGGATGGATGTTCAAAGGCAGAAGTTGAGTTTGTTCGCTTGGAGGATGGGCAGAAAAAAGGTCTTTAGGAGCCCAGCACGGAACTGAAAGCTTCTGGTGCTGGAGGGAATTGCAGCAAGAAAAGCCTTTAACGCTTTTATGCTGATGTAAGGAAATGGTGTGACTAAAACATTCTTTCTTTGTACCAAGTCGATCACCTAGTTCTCCGAAACAAACTGTAAGCTAGAGCAGTCTTTGGAGGATCAAAAAAGCTGCAAACACAATTGTCGGTGAAATCCTTTCTCCATCCTTTTGGCGCCTCATTTGCCATGATTTTCTCAATGCATGAAGCCATGTTTTAAAAAAGCAGAAAAGGAATTTGCAGTCTCAAATATTCCTATTTCTGACATAAAAATGGAAAGTGCTTGAAACTGTTTTCTAGAAGTAAATGAGCTGTCACTGATCGTGATCAAGATGTCTCAAGTGTACTTTTTCTAAAGTACAAAAAAGTAATAAAAATACTTTGTGTTTTCAGTGTTAGTCAGAGGTTCTTTTGTTTCCTCTCCTGTTGTTTTCTACTTTGGCTTCAACGTACCATTTGTCAGTTTGCTCAGAATAATCCTCAGACCTGTTTTTATCCTTTTTAAAAAAATAGTTTTATTTCTGTTTAAAAGCATATAATTTTAGATTAAACCAGAAAAGGTTTTTTCTTTCTCTCTGTGTCTCTTTTTAGTATTTAACATTCAGTGCTTTTACTTTCTCGTATCTCGAATCCTTTCTTATTTCCCGTCTCATTCTGGCACCGCTTTGTTTTCCTTCTCCGTGTTTCTGTTCTGATCCCTTTTTTTTTTTTTTTTTTCCTACAGATGTGTTAAGACACGGAGTTATTTGCTCTCAAAATGTGTGTGATGGATTGTTTGAGAGGGTGTTCAGATGACGATAGTTTCTAAGTTATCTTAGAAATGAGTGGTTTAACGGGCTGGACAGGATAGGCTGCTATCCCTGCTCAAAGCAAAGTCTCATTTTTCCTTGGAATTATACTATGGTTTGCACCGAATGCCAACGCATGTAACGTTAACTGTGGTTTTGCAAACAATGCATGGCAGCGTAAGTACTGCTTAGATGGGGAGTGTGAGGTGGTTAATTTTTTTCTGTGAACTACGTGGTATTAGCAAAAGTGTTACGTGCCAGCGATGCGCATACTTCACTTATGGTTATAAAGTGCTGTTTACTTTTTTCCTGCAAACACAAAAGCCAAGTGGGAAGGGATATTTCATAAACGCAGTGCTATTGTGTCCTCTGGTCTAAGCCATAAAACAAGAGTAACAGAGACATTCCCTTTGAACTTGAAATCCCTTCCTAAGCTGCTGATCTAACCTAAGCGAGAGGGGGAGACGATACCAGCCAGAAAATTTTTCTCTTCTGGGTATTTCTCCTCCTGCCTCTTTTCTTTTTTTTTTTTAAGTCCTTAAGTGAGTTTGATGCTGCACCTCTGCCCATAAATTTAAAAAAATATTATCGTAATGTAGGTCAGTGAACTGAAACGCCACTGTACACCATGGGGGATTAAAGTCAGAGAGGCAGCCCTCTCCCACTCCTCCTAGGTCATATGACAATATAAACAAGAAATGCAAGGAGCCTTCAGCTTTTTCTTGCCCTAATCCTTTGTTTATGCAGCACTTAAACTGACTTTTGGGGTCGTCTCTGTCTGGCATTAAAGCCCTAAAGCTTTTTGAAGTTTCCCTGAAGTTAATAAAATTAGTCTGCCCTCATTGCTAGGCCCCTTGCTGCTGCTTCAGAGCAGACTGCGTATCCCTTACTGTCTTTGCGGCATTTGGCTTTTTAAGTTAATAATATTTTATAAAAAAAAAAAAGTGCGTTTGAGAGAAAAGCAGAAAGATCTCCCAAAAGGCTGTTCAGCTAATAGGCAAAGTGATTGCCATTGTAGATGTTCTGAGAACTCAAAGGGGATTAACTTAAAATCCAGCGATTGGAGGTAAATTGCTGGTAAAGTAATTGGAAGTGTTGAGTTTCAGTTGGAGAGAACAACATGCATTTCTCTGCCTTTTGACAAAGCAAGACTAAACCAAAATTTTTTTCTGTTATTTTTCTAATATGGTCTTAAAGTTGAGAAAATGAGGTTTCCTTCGTAGCAATTACCTCTCCCTCACCCATTTATTTTACTGCAAAGATTGATCAGTTATACTAGTTCTTGTTATATCAGGCATTCTCTTATTATTTAGTCTTCGGCAGGGATAAATTGATGATAGGCTACCTGAGGGGGGCGGACGACACAGGGTGGGATGTATAGTATGTAGCGTACGAGTCTGAGACTTGGGGTCACAAAGGTTTCAATCCAAACAGCCACTGAGGCAAGTCACTAATCACTTACTATCTCAGCACCCCTAAAGCAGTTCTTTTTCTAATGGCCTGCGGAGGTGCCCCAGTAATAAAGGTGATATGGGCAGAACATATCGATCAGCTAAAGGAGGGAGTTTTTTAACAGGTTGACCATTAGAGTGAAAGAAACAGTGCAGCTGGAGTCCTCCTTTACTTTCCTAAACTGTATATGCAAACCAAGACGCTAAAGAGCACATTTACTTATAAAAGGTGAGGTTTTTTAAAATCAAAAGGTGTTAAATGACTATGGCATACCTCAGTGGTGGTAGGTTTGGTTGCTGTTATGACCGTCAATTGTAGGTTATCATTACCGGTTTACTCACAGGTACGCGGTGCCTGTCACACTTGTTCACAGAAATCAGTCTGAGTTTTTTCTGACAGCCCTGCTCGGGAGGCTCTAAACTGAACCATGCTAGCCTGCTATGATTGCTCACCCTGTAAGTCCCTTTTAATTAAGTTAAAGATAACTTTGAAGTGCTCTTGGAAAAATAAAAGATGTTTGTGTTGTCTTTAAAGTTGGCTTCCTGTGCCATTTTTGGGGGGATAACTACAAAAAATAATAGATAGTAATATTTTCATTTTACCAGCTAATGCAACTGGAAAAAATGAAGAAAGTTTTGAGAATGTAAGTGCTTCTTCAGGTTGGAATTAACAGCTGCTTTTTCTGCTAGCCTTCTATTTCAGACCCAGAGGAAAGCAAGTGCGTGCCTGAAAGCTTATCTTCCCCCTCTACCACCACCTATTACCCGTGGCTCTAGTAAAAGACGTTATTCAGTTTTAAATTTAAGGCAGAGGTTGCCAAGTGGTGATACTGCCTTTAACGGTTCACAAGCTATTTTGAAGCAGTGCTTGTTGAGGGAGTGGGAGAGGACAGATGCACCAAAAAAAACCCCCCAGAAACATGACCTTTTGGGAAAAGATGAGGAGCGGACGTTCAGGCAGCAAATGTTGTGGAGGCATCTGAATGCTTCTGCCTAATGCCTTGAGTCTGTACCCAGCTGGGAGCAGAGCTGCCTCTACTGTTGTCATCTCATAGAATCATGGAATGGTTTGAGTTGGAAGGAACCTCGAAGGTCATCTAGTTCCAGCCCCCCTGCCACAGGCAAGGGACACCTTCCAGTAGACCAGGCTGTTCAAAGCCTCATCCAGCCTGGCCTTGAACCCTCCAGGGATGGGGCAGCCACAGCTTCCATGTAAGAGGAGGAAGAAGGGCTGTAGACATTTCTCATCCTGTATGTTCATATGGTGCGGGACAGGATGAGGTCCTGCCCGTGCTCTCTAATATTGCACGGCCCTTTCAAGGCTCTTTATTAGCTATGCAAGCAAACCCCATTTAAAATAAGACAAAAATAAAATTTCTGATGCTAGATTTACTGCCATACTGAGATTGGCATTAAAATAGAGGCATACATATGTAACAAAATAATAAACCGTCAGGCTGGGGATTTGAGTCTGTATGTGCACTACTGTTTATAGAGGAGACTTCAGGGAAGGAGAGTATCTTCATAAACCAGCAATACTGTGAGCCATCATTGAAACTATTCAAATAAAGGGGGGGCATTCAGAATTGGTTATAGTTCTGTGCTGTTCCAAGTCATTTTGGTCTTTGAAACACTTAGCTTTATCTAAAAAGCGCTCCGAAGAGGAGCTGCAACTTTTGCCACCCAAAAAAAAAAAAAAAAAGCTTGGAAAGATTTAAGTAATATCCTCTTATTTCTTCTGATAAGTAAATAAATGTTCTTGCCGCGGCTACGAGGTAGACCAACTCCAGGCGTCAGGTATACAAGGATATTCACACCTACAGGATTAGGCTCACTTGACTGCACCTTATCCTTTGTAATGCCTGAGGGAGGGTTGTTTATCTCGCCTTACCCACCAACCTTGCTGCCTCTTGTTCCTGATAGCTTAATTAAGAATTCAGCTTGGAATGGTTCTTCCTACTGGGTTACAAACCTTGAAATTAAAATTGGATACAATGGTCATAAGGCTTTTAGTTTAACAAATCAATGTGTATGTAAAGGTGAATATTTAAAAGGCTCTATTTAGAAACTCTGAGTAATTCTGTCATTTCTTTGGAAGTGTAGCTGTTGGAGTGCGGGTCTGGAGCTAAGAGAGAATGTTTATGTAGGTGATAATGTACTTAGCTGTAGCATAAGTAATGGAATAAACTTTTTGCGAGCATAGGTACTTAAGTGAGTTTCACGGAGACGTTTCAAAGCAGAAAAGAGATTTTAATTAACTGACCTTTACAGCTTGTTCTAATGCAGGCATTGTTCTTCCTCCCTTATAAGAAAGGGGGTGAAAGCAGAAATGTATTGATTCACAAAGTCTTCTACAAATTGCCTTAAACTCAGCTGTTTTGATGACATCTAAAGTTTTGTTCATGTGCAGGTAAATGGTTTTCTAAGGGCAGGGTGGTCAAAGTCACCAAACTTCTCATTGGTATAATTTTTCTTGTCACTTTAGACTGTAGACTCATGAAGCCCAATTTCTTTTGCAGGTGATGGATGATTACAGTGTGATCGGTCGTTCGTTGTTTAAAAAGGAAACAAACATCCAGATCTTTGTGGGTCTAAAAGTCAAACTCTCTACAGGAGAAGATGGAATAATAGATGGTGGTTTTGGACAAAGTGGCAAATTTAAAATCCGAATTCCAGGTGGGTGCTTATCAGCTAACAAATACTAGTCTATGTCAAGCGCAGAGCTTCGTTCCGTGTTGCAAGTCTGAATGTCACCAGTAGCCTGCTGATGAAGTTTTGAAATCAGCTCGTGCCCAGTTGAACCACTGCTGATTTGGTGGATTGTACCTCTTCTAGGTAAATGATGGTGGCTGTGGCTTACGCTGTGGGACTGAATGGCCTGAAGCCTCATCTCCTGTGTCAACAGAGTCAGGTCAACTTTGTGTCAACAAAGTCAGGTCTCAAAATGACTTCTTGTTGAGTGCCAGTAACATAGAAATCATGCTTTGCCCAGAAAGGTTTGTGGAAATCTCTCCTCTCAATATAGGTACGATTTGCACCAGAGCCCTTCTGAACAAATACAGGAAAGCAAACCTGCAATCAGTTTTACCTGTAGCTACTTATTAAATATAGTATAGTGGATGCAAGTTCTTTAAACTGTCTCTGTTCAGCATGTTGTTACCGAACTTGCCTTCAAGCAAAAACTGCTTGATAAATGAGTTCTTGGAGATCTTGAGAGGCTTTTTTATGACTTATGTCTCCTGTTTTTATGAAATTATATATTACTGCATTACAGCAAGGATTTATGCCTCCTTAGGTTAGAGCATGGGGAATGATGAGTGGTAGAGTTTTTAAGTGTCGTTACTGTCTTTTTTTTGTCCTCCTTTTAAGTTAGGAAAGTTGTTCTGAGCCTTTTCAAAAGGCAGTAATAGGCGCTGCATTTAACTCAGATTGTGGGTTAAGATTTTATTTCTGTTTGGTTTATTTCTGTTGTACAAGTGGAGAAAAGAAATCTCAATGTTCTATGACAGCAAACAATCACGTAGAGATCGATCTGTAGAAAAAAACTGAAATTTCCTGATTTCTTCCTGAAAAAGGACTATTTTCCATTTAATTTAAGGCTCGATGCAACTGCACTAATTTTGACCCTCAGCAAATTTCTTCTCTTCTTCCCATCAGAAGATAAGAATTTCTGACCAGACAGAAAACCTCCTGTGTTGTATCCTAGCAGTTATTCCACTTTTGTCATCAGATGCTAGACTTTTTGCAAATAGGTCTGAGCGCCTAGTTAGCGAGCACAGTGCATATTTAAAAAAAGAAGTTGCACCAGATACGTATGTTTTGAATTTTCTAGTATAGAAAAGCTTTTAAGCCTTCACTGAGATAGGTACTTTTAGGTAGGTGGTGAAACGATGTGTAAATGACCTTAACGCTGAAAAGGGTTCAAGCTGAAAATCAAGATGATATCTGGCTTAAAAATGTAGTGGTTTTAGTAGCTTTTGTCTCCCGGAGGCAAAAATATGATGAAAGAGAAGAACTGCAGGAGGATGGCATTTAGGTTGCCATTTCCACATTCCTACATGGATGTAGGAAATGGTTCTTCATGGGACAGGGAGAAGCCCAATAATGAGTCTTTATCACCATTGTGGATGTAAGCAGGAACTATAATTGCCAACCAGCAGTCATATTGAGAAAATTGTATACAGATTTAGAAAATGGCTTTTTTTCTCTGTCTATTGAGTTAGTGGGAAGAAATGATACGTTTCACCAAGGTGTTTGTTATCTAATCTTGGTTATACTCTTCAGATGTTTAACAGCAGACCATGAAACAGAGGACCCTTTATAGTTTGTTCTTTCAATCAGAAGAATATGTAGCAGAATACTAGAATTTAATACCTCTCTGAGGTAGGCAGAATAATACAACTTAGTTTGCTTTGCTTTAGTCTGGGTCAAACTTGGGTACTCTTGATGTCTGGGAAGAAGAAGGCAGTAAGCTCAATTAGCTCAAGCGAAGAGTATCAAACAACGTGTGGCTAGCAGGGGGAAGAACCACGGAAGCTGGAAGAGCCTAAAAACCTGTGTCTTTAAGAGTTGCGGAGATTTGTGTGCAGGGGGAGGGCTATTGCTGTGATGCTGTTTAAGTCAACTGCAGTTCACATTCCTTTGTTAGGTCAGTGTTGCTTTTTTAATGTGTCTGCATCCTGTTTGTGGGTTTTCGGTGGTGGTGGTTTTTTTTTTTTTTTTATTAAATTTAACTGATCGGACTCTTCTCTCCTTTCCCCCCATTCTTTAGCCATGCCTCTCCTCATATAGTCTCTCTTACAGATTTATTTTGTGAAGAGCTCTTTTTAATTTTTCTGAAGTTATTTCCCTGTGATTCCTTCACAAATGTATCAGGGGGCGGGAGGGAAGGAAAAAGGAAATGTGCAAGTTGAAAACTGCCTTGGGCTGCCTCAGCCGGGCAGTCGGTCAGTCCTCTCGTACTTAGAACCAGTCCTAGCCCCTGGAATTGGATGGCTTGTTCGGGTGGTTAACCTGATGGGAGCTGAGGGCTGGTTTTAGGAACAAATCTCTGTGTAGCAGTAAAAGTCAGGTAGATGTATCGGAGGCTTGTGTCCTGACCAGTTAAGGTAACGGCAGACCAGGGCATGTTGGAGGGTGGTGCGTGGTCCCGCTGGTGCCTGCAGCCTCCAGGGCCGTGCCTGCTCCCGTGAGCCAAGCACAGGGCTCCCCGAGTGGTGTTCCATAGTCACTTGGAAATGGCTTGTGTTTGCCTATAGATCACAGCCTGGGAATGTTGTCTTACGTCGTCTGTGGGCTGAAACTTGGCAGACTGCACGACTGCGAATGGCAGAACACGGATCTGTTTCTTATTCTGGTAGTGCTTGTGTGCAGCAATAAGTCAGATACTTCTGCTCTGTGAAATGGGGATAATTACTATCCATTCTGGAAAAAAAAAAAAAATGCAATCTCTGATTTATATTTATTCCAGACTTTGGAGCATTAATATTTCTTGAAAAGGCTTAATTATCTCTCTTTAGAGTACAAAAAACACATCTAGAGTACAGCATGCAATTGGAAGTTCCTCAGTCGCTGAAAGATGTCAGCAATTTGGAAGAAATTCAGGGAAGAGCAGTAAGAATGCTGGAGAGGCTGAAGGGATTGATTTATGAGGGAAAGAAGATGAAAAGAAATGCATGAAACTTGGCTAAATGATGTCTAAGTGGGAGATATGATTATCTGCAAGTATTTGAAGAGCATAGTGGAGAAGAATCCCTTAGGGTGGTCCAAGGAGGTAGAAGTAAAGCTATAGCATGAAATAAAGCAAAGTGTAACTTGACTAGTGAGAGATGTTATTTAGCAGAGATTTCTTGCGCTGCCAGCTCATGCGGAGGAAAAAGATGTAATTCCGTTTTGAGAACACTCGTGCAGTTTGCCTGGATGCTTGGTATGGTGCCTGTGTCAAGAGTAAAGCAGGCAGCGGGGTGGTGGAGAGTAGAAGGACAATGTATTTTTCATCTCGTCTCTGGTTTTGTGTTCAGGCACGCTTTTATCGCCTGAATGACAAGGTATAACCTACTTTCTAGACTGTTTGCAGCAGCATCTAGTTTAAAAAAAAAAGACAAGTATTTGCCAGCAGATGTGCTATTCCGTAGGGCTAGCTTGTGGAGCTGTTTGTGTTTTAGCTGAGGAAAAAGTTTTCAAGGCATGTTAATCGTCGGGATGACGCTTACTTTCCAGACGGGTTGTACGATCAAATACATAGAAAGGAGGACATAATCTCTAAATTTGTAAGAGAGTTTTGCTTAGTTTAACAAGCTGCTTCAAAAACAAACAGGATTTGAAAGGCGATTTAAACGACAGTGCCTTGTGAGTTCTGCTTGCGTGTGTGCATGCGGGAGCGAGCTCCTGCTGGAGTGCTTCTTGCTGAGGTGGGTGATAGGTGGCAGCTGTCCTAGTTGTACATGGGAACGCTGCGTTATATAGTCAAGGTAAACGAGTGAAATGTATTGTTCCCCTTTTGAAATCAAGAACAGGTTTGGGGAGGCAGGAACTGTATGTTTAAGTGCCTTATTCTAAAGAAGACAAAAGCTAACAATGAACAGTCTTTGGAAAATGCTTATTTCAACATAAGTTGCACCTAGGAATGTCATGCCAGTTGATAAGAAATTCAGAGGAAAGTTCAGTGAATCGTTTGAATAACTTAGTACTAATTGTAGATTTTGTTTAACTGTCTCTCACCCAAGAATTGACCCTGTAAAACTCTGCTTGGTTTGCAAAATCATGATGTGTTGATGTGTCTCATGACATGTCTTAAAATCTTTTAAAAGATTGGCTCTAGATATGCCCTCTCCATTGGTTTTGGCATGTTGCATTTGTCTTGTGTTTAATTATTGTAAAACGTAGTGACTTTAAAAATCTAATTGGAGCATATGTGATATCTCAGGCATAGTTCGCTTTCCTTTCTGTCTGTCTTTACTGTCTGGTTGCTAGTAAAGCGTTCGTCCTTTCTGAGGCACTGCGGCGTGTTTGGCTGCAAATTCTCCTCTTCTCTTTTTGACTCGATACAGTAGAAACTGCTGTACAGGAGTTAAACGCTACCTTTTTTCTCAATGCGAAAGAAGCAGTGCGTATCTAACAGTCATAGCAGCTGAACACACTTCTGAATTGAGCAAATTTAAATGTAATAAAAAGCACACTTTTCACAAGAAGAGATACAAATGAGAGTATTAGAATACGAGCTTCTTTTATTTTGCTCTTCTTTTAACCTGTACGGGATAACGGTAGTTTCAAGTTTCTTATAACAGGTGAAGACAAACTTGGTTTTGAACTTGTCTTTTGTTGCCAATAACTTTTTGTCTTGCTTTTGTAAGTGTTATTGCACATGAGAGAGCAAGTCTGTTTTCACTGTTTCTGCTGCTTGTCGTGGCCGAGGGGTTGAATGCGCCATAGAAGTCTGTTCCGAAGTAACAGCGCGGGCGTCCCCCCCCAGTTCAGGGGACACAATGCCTCTGTCATCCGGCAGTGCCGGTGTAAGGTGACTTAAAGTGGTAAGAATTAACCAATGTGCCTCATTCTTGAGAATCTCTCGTATTCTTATGTGTGAAGTTAAAGGGTGGAAATGCTAAATATGTTTGCCCTTTAGTGTACTGTGGGATGGCGTGTCTTTGGTTTGCTGTTTTTCTGTTTTGCCACATACTTTTTTCATTGGATGGGATCCCACACTGGCTTGGGAAGTGGGTTCATGACATAGTGGGAACGCTTTGATGTAAGAGCTGTGGGTGAACAGCGCCGTTCTGCATAATTTCGATTCCAGTTAAAAATCGTGGCTGTAAAAGTGGGACTCAAATCCATTACTTTTTAGCACTCCGCCTAAGGAAGTCGGATAGAGGTTAAATAGTGTGAGGGAAATTAGAGTTTTGCAAAGATGGAAAAATGCAACAGTAAAATAGTTTGTGTATTGCATTGTCTTCTGTAACTTCCCCCTTCAGAATTTCTTAATTGTGTTCTTTTTGATATTTTTTAATTATTATTATTATTACTATTCAAGGGGTGTCTCACTTTCTTCAGGTAGCTCTCAACACACCAATGTAGCTGGCATTTGTGGAATATTAGTTACAGGGTGGTTGGGTTTTTTTGGGGTTTTTTTTTTTTTTTTAAACA
>VXBH01001123.1:201536-213270 GCA_013400035.1 Rynchops niger
GGAACCTGTGTTGGTGGGTGGCGAAATGAAATATTCAAAATGAGGACATGAACAAGTTTATTTCCCCCATAAAAGCGATCCTACTCTATTTTGCATGTGTGATAGTTGCAAAGTTGCGTAAACATACAACTGTAGAATAGAACTATAGTCGAGTTTTAAATTTTTTTTCTGCATTGTTATTTGGGCTATTTTTTACTTTAAGCGCAGAGGTCTTGCTACAGTCACTACAGACCAAGTATCCTGTTCCTTACAGACCAAATTCCATGTTTAGTTTTGACTTCCCTGGATTTATGCTGCTGAGATTGCAAACAGTTTGGATTAGAACATGGCGTGGAGCAACGCGATGGCTCTTAACTTTCACGAAACGCTCCAGGGGTTTAGTGTAGTACACATCCTGCACACGGGAGCAGGGTGCATGGGCTACCTTCTGTTTGGTTTTTTGTTGTCCTTAGGTGTTTCATTTTGCAAATTCAATACACTCTTGCTGTAATTTCAAGTGTGAAAACATTTTTTTTTTTTTTTTTTTCCTTGAGAGAGACTATAGCTAGCAGTGGTTTTTATTATGTGTCTATACAGTTTGGCTGAACAACCTTAGAGAACAACAACAAAAAAAATGCTGTAGTAGCTTATATCTCCTAGAGGAAAGGGGAATATCCATTTTTTATTTAATTCTCACCTAGCTCGACGTAAGAACCCTTGTACTGCTCACTACAGGTTTGGGATGCTTCAGTGTCTCCCTTGAAAAAATTACTGAAGGGACCAAATGCAGTTTCTTCTGAACAGTAACAAAATATATATGCCTGATAAATGTAAAAATAGCTTTTCTATCAGTTTTGGTGAAGTTCACCGCTGCTCGGTTAAGCGTTGTCCTCCTGGGAAGTAAAGGCCCTTTTTCTTGCTGAGGATTTATGTCAGCGCAGGCACCTGTGGGGGATTCGGAGGATCCCTGGGGATTCGGTTACGGGACTGAGCGGCCAAAGCGCGGTACTTTGAAGGTGATGGTTAAATGCTCCAAAAAAAAAAAAAAAAATACGCTGGGGATTTGCACGTTTTATAATTGCTGCCGCTACTTCTTTAGGTGTTTACGGTGGAGTTTTATTTTGCAGGGCGGCTGGTGGCGGGGAGAGCTGGCTGAAGCCCTCCGGGAGCTCAGGGCGAGCTGTTCTCGAGGCACTCGCTCTGTCCCCCTTCCAGTGGGCAGCTTTCTCCAAGAGCCCTCTTGCTTACACAGCGCAAAGAAGTGGAAGCCGTGAGATGTAGATTGTGTTCCCAGGTCTGTAGTTTCTTTATACAATAGCGGAGAAGGACTTAGTTCCTTCACCTTCGTTTCTGCTTCCTTGTGTGACAAACGGGAGCTGCCATCTTTGGATGTTGCAGGCCTCGCTCATGGCTTTGCCGTATTTGGGTGGAAAATATGTATGTTCCAAGCCTTTCTGTAATTTAACTTTGATCTTGTTAAATGCCTCCACAAGGGTAGCTCATGCATTCAGAGTGCCCTCTTGCAATGAGAGTTCTCTCCCTTTCTGTAAACTGTTTGTCCTTATTTACTTGATTTTGATCGTTCATCCCTTGGGCCTTTCACCTTCCCTTTCCACCAGTGTTTGTTCTGCTATCTGTTTGAAGTCTGAGTAAAAACATACACCGTGGGGGCTTCCTGGAGGCACAGAGCTTTGTGGTTTGCAAATTGTAGGCTATTTGAAGTATTGACTTGCAACAGTGGCCAGGGCTTAGTGGATGTGAGAACTGCTGTGTGACAGGGACATTAACCTTGAGAGGCTGATCCATGTTTTGAGTTTGGGGACAAAAAAATAGTTGTTCTTAATAGTGTGCATTGATTTCAAGGAAGTCTGTGTAGAGCCGTCTTTGGTTTGTGTTTTCACAAAGGGATTTCAGTGTTTAATAAAGAATAGGAAATAACTGGAGCTTCAATAGACCTGTTTTGATGGGGGGGGGGAGGGCGTCTGCTGTAACATGATTTTGTATAATATTTTACATAAGCAACAAAAGCATTTCCTGCCTGTAACTACAGTCTTATTGCATTTTTAAAAGCTGCAGAAAATACTTTTCAAATACCTGGAATAACAGTTATAGGTAGAGAAAAGCCATCGTCTTGCTTAGAAAAGCCCTTCGTCTAATATCTGAGGTTGCAGCTTCAATCACGAGAATTCTATATTGTGTACTTTTATGCCGTGGGTTCTATCATCATAGTTTTTTTGTTTGTTTGTTTTTTAAAACCCCTGAGCCCTCAGTTCTTCCCCTTGCCATTTCCCCTTCATCCCCCCCAACTATTCCACGTTAGGAAATCAAGACAATTTGGTATTTCAGAGAACCTGTTCTTCCTTCTTACAAGGGAAGCCCTGATGAGCTACCCAGTTCTGTTCTTATGTCTTACCCTGATCTCTCTCTGCTCTCCCTTCCCCACTCATTTCCCTCTGTATTTGCCCATTTGCCTTCTCTTACTCCTCACAGCCCCTTCCTCTGCCGGCCATCCCTGCCTGCACAACCCTGGGCAGCCTCAGCTGCTTGCTTGCTTGCTTGCTTTCTTGCTTTCTTTATTTTTCACAAAGTGGATACATTAACAACTACAGAACCCTGAACCAAGAAAATGGACCTGTGCCATCCCTCTGATTGCTCTGTTGTTTCATCCTAAACTGTCTCTTTGTACATAAATGAAGAACATTGTTTGTATGGTACAGTCTTTTGCCGTGCACCTGAGGATTTTTAATTCAGTACCTGATTTTGCTGCCAGGTATGTATTTACTTCTGAATTCACTTGTTTACTCTCTCAGTTTTCTGTCTGAGAAAGAAGAATAACGTTCCCTCTTTCTAATTTGACCAGTTAACGTATGGATGTGTTGGGCAAGAGACTCTTTGCCTGCCTGTTCTTCAAGTATCAGCACATCAGGATTGGTATTACAGTATGAATACAACACGAAGAATATGTGTTTGTTTTCTTTATGATTGCAATGAATTATCTTTTCAAGCGAGCACAATGGTAACACGGGCTGCGCCAAGCAGCGTGTGCCAGGTAACACGACAGGCACGAGAGAAAGAAGACGTTTTCAAAGACTGAAAATGTGCTAAAGAATGCAAGTTCCTGCTGACAGGAGCAGGCTGTACATCATGAACTGAGGATTTTCTTTTCATGGCTCATTACAATCGACTGTTCTCACAAGTACCTCCTCAGAAGATGTACGAAGATTATAGTCCCTCTGGAGTTCATGTGGAAATTGATGCCTGGTTCCCCAGTCCCTGATTCCCCCCCCCCCTAGTTTTTCTTCGTGTTTGCCTTGTTATGCTCGAAGTAAGAAGTTTGAAGACAGTGTGTAATTGGGTTTATTTGTGGTTTTTATTTTTCTGTCTTGATATTGTGCATATTCAGAGCAAGACTGACTTATTCGGCAAATTATCAGCATCTTTATTTTTTTTTTTTTTACTTTAAGTGAAACTTAAGCTTGCATTTAATGACCCAGGCTCTGTCATCTTTTAAAAGAAGCTGTATATTTTAAGAACTCTTTTCCATTGACTAAGCCATGTGAAGGCCAAATAAAAATGAAAGCTTTTGTTGAAAATTCTAAAATATGCCTATCTTTTTAACTTTGCTAATATATTCCTATGGAAAATCAAATTAATTTCTCACACCTGTGAAAACAGAATAACTTTGCTGTTTCTGCCCAGTTGATCGTTGTGCATTTCACTAGTGTTTACTCTTAAATATATGATTAGGTTTCGTCTGAAATGTATGCCGCAGCAAAAGCGGGAGTGATTCTCATTTAAAACTTGTTTCTTACAAGCACGGGGAAAAAAAAATCCATTTTATTTGGCATTTGGAAAAAATTATAGGTAGATTAACAACAGATTTTTAAACATCTTTATTAAAGAGCAAAATCTTACAAAAAAGTGTTGGTACTTGTAAGGAGACTGTGTTGTGGAATTTTGCAAATGAGCTGGGTTGAATAATCTTTAACTTTCGTAAAGAAAGGATGGATTTGTTATATACACAAATGGTGGCTTTTTAGGATGGTTAGAGAGAAATCCCGTAAACTTGGGGGAAGGGTCTGTGCTTATTCAGAATCTGAAGTTTCCAGGTTTTGCTTGCTGATGGTCGGGAATCTCCTGTTAAAGACCTGTTGCTTCTCTCTACTTAAAGCTTTTTCTCTTATATTAGATGTGGTTTTGATTTCAGGATATGTGCATATGGATTACACATACAGTAAGTGGAAGCACGTTGTGGATTCCCTGCTCCTTTCATTGAACCAGGTAGTTAGAATTGGTTTGGGATGGAAAAGGAGGAAAAGACCAGCTGTAAGCAAATTGATGGAGGGTATTTCAGTCCACCCCTGCCGATTATTTCTAATTGAAGCTGTCTGAGCCAGTCTTAATACAATTTAGTTATCGCCAGCCAGAAGGATTTTATTTATGGAACGGGGCCTGTTGGAACTTCCTTCGACCCCGGAGAAGCTGTGAACGGGAGAGAGCTGATGAAGCAGGCATGCCTGGCTGGCGTATGCATTTCTTTAATAAGGCAGGGATTGATGTCTTTTGCAGTTCAGGGGTTAGGTAAACAGCCGTCCCCTGGTTCAAGGCTCTCCATGTTCAGTTGTTTGTTTATACGGATCTCAGAAGGTTAGGTTAGCCTTCTTGACATCCCAGGGGAGCTTTCCTGACCACGGTATAACCTCATCTGCTCCAAAGTTGCTCAGGAGGTGTTGCATCCCTTTTTTAGGAAAGGTATCGGCTGAGCGGAGTGTCTGCAGCTCATATCTTGTCCCTCGGAAAGGGGGGTGCAATCAGAGGGGTTGGAACGCTGGGCCTCTCTTCAGTAACTCAAAATACTAACAAATAATTTGAATGTGTAGTATATGTAACGAATTACTGTGCTTCCATTCTCAGACTTGATATTTGCACACAAAAAGGACGGGTACATGGAACTTAGGCTCTTACTGAATTGCCGTTTTGAAAAATCACTGACATACAGGACTGATTTCACCAGAACTTTGAGGTTAAGTCTTATAATTTGTGCTTCTATTGAATGGCAGTGGTAGTCCATTAAATTGACTAGGCTAAACTTTGAATAGATAAGTAGCCATGTTAATCATTTTTATTTAAAAATTAGTGATGGCTACGTGTTGAACAATACTGTGAGTTAGAACGTGTCTCATGAGGTTCATTTCCATGGCTGTCCTATCCCAGCCTTCTTTCCTCCACAGAGACTCCCAACAGTCACGTGAGAAGTGAGAAAGGAACAGTGCAAAATTCATCTGGGTCTTGTTGCAGTGCAGTTCTGACGAGTGGAATGGTTCTGGAATTTGAGGACGACTTTGCTCAGGGTTAGAAGTGTGCTTTATCACGTGTGTGACTGGCTGCTTTTAAAATGTGACGTGTTATGAAGTTGGCTTAAATCCCAGAAGTTGTTGAATTAGTTTTCGCTGCTTTGACGTCTGGTGATTTGTACTTCATTTCTCTGTAGCCCCTCCAGTCTGTAGCCATGCAGACCCATCAAGTAGCTGCACACCTACATCGCAGCTTGTGGAAATATCCTTGCATACAGACGGGGGAAACTGAGGCACAAATGTGGACTGTGAATTTGCTGCGTGCGTTTCTGAGAGCGCCAAGATCTCTACTGACCCTTCCTGTCTTGTCACACCTGGCGTTGTGCTGCTTGACCTGCAATGTCATGGGTTTTTTGGGATAGTTTTTTTTTTTACCAGTCCTGGAGCTTTTCGGGAAACCTGAACTTTATCCGGTGGTCTCAAATAGGATGGCACTATTGAAATATCCTGTCCTGTAAAAATCCATATGGGTGGCATCCCAGCTGGAAGGTGAGGTGTTCAGAGTGGGAGGCCCCTTCCATGCTGGCTGAGGCAAAGTATGAACATCTTGTCGCTTTTAAATAATGTGTGGGGTCCGACTTCAATGTTGGGTTTCGTATTTAATCAGTATTAATATGATAACAGGAATGTGACAACTGAAGCGAACACAAAGAGATTATCTTCTTAGCCAAATGCATCCATTAGCTAGGAAATATAGGTTTCTATTAAATGAAGCAGACAGATGGGCTATTGGAGGTGACTGAGAACAGGAGGGGGAGGGGGCTGAGAGGTGAAAGTTGAGGTTTAGAAAATCTCTATAAAAATAAAAACAAACCATCCGTCTTGATGGTTGGCGTTTTACCCTCCCGTTGCACTTTAGGGATGGTGCTCCGATTCCTATCGTGAACATTATGCTGAAACTTAATCTAACAGAGCACTTACTCCTGCCAAACTCTGGCTCAGCCACTGCTCCGCTCCCCCAGAAAGAAGTGGCCAACAAGGCTTCAAATCCAGGACGGTGCTGTGCCATCTTCAGGAAAATTGCTGCTTTGAGGTTCTGGGGGAAGGCAGATTGGGTCTTGTCCCTCTAGTCGTCTTCTCTTTTTCTTTTTTGGGTTTTTTTTTTTTCCCCCTGCCTTTTTGGTAGAGAAGTGTGGTGGGGAAACAAAATCACATTACAGCGTTTCAGAGGAGTTGTAAAGTAAATTATTCATCTTGTATCTGTGGGCACGTATGTGAGTCTCTGTCTTAATAACTTTGCAACAAAGTTTATAACCAGTGTTTGAAACCAAGATTATAATAGTATAAATAATTATAGATAATGCAGATAGGAAGAAAAGAACATGATTAAAAGAATTTTACAAGATGGACAATCCACTAAGGTAGATGGAGTAACACAATACATTAAAAAAAAAAAAAAAAAAAAAAAAAAAAACCCTGTAAAAATGAAAAAATGAAANNNCAATGCAAACATGACACTGGTGACAGGAAACATCTGTCTTGCCATCCATCCCCGGGCTGGCCACAGCCCTGCACCTCCACCGCTGGCCCGGGGCGTCCCGTGTCGCACCCTCCGCCTTAAGAGTGGGTGGCTCCGTCCTGCCCCCAGGTCAGGGTGTTTTTGTTTGGGGGGGGGGGTTTGCGTTGACTTTAAGTCTATGTACACTTAACTTGGAAAAAAGGATAAAGGAGCCAAGTAGGATGGCGCTGCCTGGGAAGAGTGGAGTGACTGTGAACAAGTTGAAGTTCATTTTTCTGAAAGTTGTTACTAATAAATGGACCTGATTATTGTGGAAACAGTTCCGCATGTGAGCGGTGAGAGTCTGGTTGGCTGCAAACAGTTTTTTCGTTGGTTGCTGGCTCTTATCTTCCATCCTATTTTGATTTTGCTGCCTGTGATTATTCCTGCCCTGGATTTTAAGGAAGGTGCCAAGCTTCTTTGGCTGAGCTTTGTGTGGGGCTTTGGATTTGGTGATGGTGGGGAGATAGGAAAGGAAAAAACATGTGGCTGGAGGGAGAGGTAACATCCCTCTTCTGTCTGACGTTTCCAGGCTTCACACAGAGTTTCATAAATGAATTTTATGTTCTTTTACTTAAATTCACTGTCTTTGCATTACTTCAGCTTGATTTTCCTCTTAAACCTTAAGAAAAGGGGAAGTGTGGAAGTCCAAAGGGGACTTTTCTTGTCCCTTTACACTTGGCCCTCTGTCCTGTCCATCTCTGTAAGCCAGTGCCGGATTAACAGCGGCCAGTTCATTTGAGGAGCATGAAACTGTATGTTCTTACGAGTTCTGGATCCAAGACGCTTTTAGAAAGATGAACTTTAAAACCAGATTGGCTTTGTATTTCCCCATGGTGTCACATATATAGTGATTCCTCCCCCTGCCCCCCCCCCCAACAGGTGGTAACTAACAGGGAGGAGAAAAAGATCTCAGACAAAATGAGTGGAGGCAGGTGATGGCTTAGAGAGATGCTGGTCTCCTGCGGTAGGGGAGGGAAGGCTGTGGCAGCGCTCTGGCCCCAGTGGCGGTGGGAGGGACGGACAGAGGTGCGTGCTGTGCTGGCTTGGGGCCGGGGGGTGCAGGAGCCATTTTTCAGGCTGCCCTGTCATTCCTGCTTGGGAACCTGACACATGGGCCCGCTTTCTTGCATGTGTTGTTTTTCAGGAGGGAGGGAGGTGACTGAGCGGCTAGCCCCTCGACAGGGCAGTTTTTAAACATTCATAAAACTTTTATTGGGCTGCCACCCTTCCAGATAAATATTTTCTGAGTTTATGGGCTTATTTTAAGGATTGAAGCTTAATAGCAGCTTTGTAGCCCTGTCCGTCCCCAAAACAGCCTTTTGGCAAACCACATCTCTGGAGGCTGCCATGCTTTTCTATGTCTTTGGAGTTTCTTCCTCGCTAAATTATTACCCTTTTGCCTCCTTCCAGCTTTGTATGACTAAATGGGACCAACTGTGAAACGAGTCTTTCCCCTTCCCCCAGCCTTGCTGAGAGCTGAAAGCTGATCCACTGTACCGTATTTGGTCATCACGAAAAGGAGAAAGATTGGAGTAGTTACAAATTTATTTCCTTTTTTCAATTGGGTTTGTTAGACCTGTTTTATTCGCGTGTTCGTTATCAGTCTTCTCTTAATGTTGCATGCGATGTTAAGATGATACAGGCTGGTGGCATTTCAGACATGTACTGGCGCTTTCTCAATGTGCTTCCACAAATATAAAAGCTTTACAGCGCGTCTCAGCATTCAGTGGTGAAACCAGCGGGCTCGCAGCCAAGACTATACAAAGGAATGCTGTATGTAGCGCTCGGAGGAAGATGGAGTGGCAGTTTGAACGTCCAGGCCTTTCGATTTCACTGTGGTGCGTCCAAAGAGGTTTTAACAAATTTCAGCGCTGGCTTTTACTCAGTGCTGACCCAAGACAACGTGTGGGTTCTGGCTGCTGTTGGGAGAGCGGTGTATGATCCTTGTGTGTTCCAGGTCCTGAAAAGTGAATGTTTTTAGCACCCGGAACGCTACTTCATGTTACTGTCTCTTTGTATCCCAGTGCAGTTGCTGATCTCCCCTCTTTTCTTACCAGACACGGTGGTAATATCTAGAAGGAGAGTGTACTATTTTGTTTTTTCAGTTGTTCAGTTGTACATTACGACACTACCTTTGATCACTGGTTTCCTGAACAGCAAACTTCTGTCATGTGGGGTAGCATATGGCATGCTTTGTCTCATCCCAAGTTTTTCCGTGGGGCGTGGGGGTGAGGCGCTTTCTGAGCAGCGCACGAAGCGCAGGAACTTCTTTTCCAGTACGTGATGCGTGCTGGTCCCTCGGACATACTCAGGAAAGAGCCATGGGGTAGGAAGCGACTTAAAGGTTGGATTTAGAGGTTCTTGTGAAAGACTAGACTGTGGAAGTGACTAAGATGAAATAGGAGCTTCAGGACAACCAAAGAGACTAGAATAAATTTTAACTCCCTTAAATAGGGTCACTTGGGCATAACAGATTTTACAAACAACCAACTGCACTTGGTTTATTTTGGGAGAGGTTGACAAATCTTATATAGTTGGGGAACTCCCTTTTCCACACCAGTCACAGTTCAGCAATACATTTGCTGGGTTTGTTTTTTTTTTGTTGTTTTTTTTTTTTTCCTAAAAATAGAAATGTCTGTTTTGGTACAAAACAATACCCTGAGTCTTTTGTTTCTATATTTCCATGACTTCTGTTTTTTATGTCAGCGCATCTGGGGACTTGTCCTGAGCTGATGTAATAATCATGGCTTTCTGGACATCTAGATCCTCTCTCCCCATAACCATCTAATTTGTTGCTTATATGAGAAATCTTTACTTTGGCAGGACTGTTTTCCTGCAAACGATACATTGATAATTAAAGAAAAAACCACAGGAGCTACAAAACTAATGTATTTGATGTAAGAATGAATTTGAACAGCTTAGATGCTTAAATAACTCGCCGCAATCTATGCCTATCTCGGTATAGGGTAAGGAGGTTAAGACAAGGCTTTTTGCAGAAGACGGTTGAGCTCTGGCAGTATGTGCGTGATATGCAGAGTTCGTGTCTGGCATAATTCTGGGCAGAGCTGGACAGTATGAATTTTTATACCTTCATATGTGAATTTTATTGCTATATTCATTGTGTGAGTATAATGGACAGTAACTGTCTCAAGTCCTTTCCCCTGACATTTTGTAGAGGTAGTTCTCCTGCTGGTGCCTCAAAGCGGGTGGAGTTTATTCTTGTACCCCGGTGAAGAAAGGTATTACCTGCGTTCCAAAGACACGGAGCAGAGATCGAGTGAGATTAAACGGGTTGCCGGCAGGTTTATGGCAGTGCAGTGAGGAGGACTCTGGTGGACTCTGGTGTTTTTGTTTATCACTGGTATAAGGCCACCTCCTGGAGCTTTTTGCAGCGGGTTTGATTTTTAGGTTAGTTATCAGGTCAGGCAGCTGTCTGTTGTCATTGACTAGTGGTAATTTTTAAAAAAAAATGCCTGTCATAGTGGTGTGTTTTGATCTGTTCTAGGTTGGGGATTAATCCTCAGAAGAAAACTGGTGGTTACCTAATTCCTAAGAGTTGTAAAACAGTCTGGTAGGGTAACTAAAAATGTACGTTCAGGAAATAGCCCATGTTAGAGTGAGATGTTCCCTAGATGATCTAATAGTTCTCCTTGGTTTCTAGCATCTTATAGTTGTAAGGACACAAAAAGATCAAGTTTTTAGCAAATACATCTTACAAGTTTTTTTTCACTTTCTTTCTGGTACCTTCTGATCATGTTGTGACAGGACTTTTCCCATTTCAGAGCACTTGATACACATCAGTGTTCCTGCCACAGCAAGATAACGTAACTGGCAAAGTTCCACGAGCCGTTCTCCATTGCCCCTGGTGACACTTGCTCTTCGGCTGTATAAAGTTGAGGGTACCTTATACAACCGTACTAAGAAAGATGTTCTGTTGACTATGTCCTTTTTTTCTAACTTCTAATGCAATGGTAGCACCAGCTGTTGGCTTGTCGTGTTCCATTTTATATTAAAACTTTTTTCAGTTAAGTTTTAAAGAAAAGCTAGTGGCAGGATTTTTTATCCTCCTTGTGAACAGTTTTGGAATAGTGAATGTACCCAGAGCTTCTTACAGACTCTTTCCCAAGATAACAGTCAAAAGGTAGAAAATTTCTCTCTCATTCTACATTGTCGAAGAGATGGATGCAGATAGCTATTAATTACTTTCTCAATATACTGTGGGCCAAAAAATAGCCATAATATGAGGGTGCAGGTAGAGAGATTGGTAGTAGACATCATTCTTAATTTTGTAAAAAATAAAGAGTCTAGAGAGTTGGTTTGGTGTGGTTTGTTTTTTGTTGTTCTTTTGGTTTTTTTGTTTGTTTTGTTTTTTGGGTTTTTTTTTGGTTTTTTTTTTTTTTTACTGGGAACCTTGAAAGACCCACAGCCTAGGCAAGTTGAGAGATACTTCTGACTCTTATTTGACTTCTGAACTCTATAGCTACATTTTCTTTTGTTGTTGTTTAAACTTTGCATTGATAAAAAGTTAATGCTTCCTAAGGATGTAATTTACCTTCAGTGTGATTCTTCTCACTGGTATATGGAGGGATCGAGCGCTGTAGTTCTGATGGGAAAAAATATGAACTACAGACACAATTCATGCTCTGGAAGCAGAAATAGTGAAACAATGAACAAATACAGCTTTAGGGGGAAAAAATACACTTCTCAAGTTTTGTTGTAAAATAATTAGCCTTCTGTGGGTAGGCATGGGGACTGTAGAAAAAGGGCAGGAGCTGCTCAGTTGCCGGCGATTTGACTTAAAAGTTTATGACCTTGAGTAATGCGCCTGCTCAACGGCACTTAACAAAAGCATATTTGATTAAATGTTAAACTCAGGAATTACATCTCCACGAAAAGCCTT
>VXBH01001123.1:213279-235991 GCA_013400035.1 Rynchops niger
ATCTTTTTTTTTTTTTTTTTTTTTTTTAAATTTGGAAAATCAGAAATAAATCAAGATCTTCAGACCGCAGTGGAGTTGTTTGAAGACGAAATGAAAAGGAACAGACTGTTTCGTCAACGATGACATTTTGTAAACTGAAGAAAAGCTACATGTTATTTTTTCAAATTAAAAAAGGGCTGGGTATTTCAAGGTATTGTATAAAGAACTGTAGCATTATTAACCCCATTTTGAAGCGGGGAAGCTGAGACAGAGATGAAATAATACCATGAGCTGATAGAAGCCAAACAAGCAAAACTCCCTAGCTCTGAGTTTCTTAATTTCCAATGCAAACGTCCATCCATTAGGGCTATAATAACGTGAGGGCAAGTTGTATTACCGTGTCGGGGCAGTACTTGTTCCTGTGTTTTACCTGGTATGAGCAATAGTTATTGGTTCAATTGTATTCTCATTTCAACCATTAAATGTCTAGAGTTACTCCCAATTTATACTTAGGAAACAGGTAGAATCCAGTTTACTTCTGAGAAAATAAATGTGCCGTCCCTGCCGCACACAGCGGCAAGCGCTGGTATCCCTTCCCTAGAGCTGTCAGCCTGGGGGCTTGCATGGCACTGGGGAGCCTCGTCGTCTTTTTTATGGCTCAGGGAGTTTTGTTTTATTTGTCTCCTTTAGTAATACATTGGAATTTTGATTGTTTATTATTTTGGTGTGAGGTTGGTTTTTTTTAAAGCAGTTGGGTACTACTATGCTGAAACAAAAATAGGAAGCGTTTCCTTTGACTGTTGCGCCACACGTTACAATATATGTATAACAATGAAAATACAATTTTAGTTTCCTTGGAGGGCTTTTACCCTTATTTTTCACCTTTTGTGGGATGAGATCTACGGCAATGTGTAAAACGCTTCTGTTGAACACTGGAAATTTCCCTGGAAAGCTGGATAGGTTTTTAGGTCAAAAGAAAGTCTGAAATGCACAATGGCCCTGAACGTTAACTTTTCACTTTATGTCCCTGGAACTTTTGAAGAGAGACTTGCATTTTTTTGGCATCGGTCAAGTAGTCTGGTCTTCATAGACTTGCCGTCTGTAGTGTCTTTGTGCTAAGTGTTCCCCCTGGGGCACCATCTTCTGTTTTAATTCACAGTTTCAGTTGCTGATGTATGGGCTCTTCTGTTAAATAATTTTTGTTTTCTATGCCATTATGCCTACATACTTCACTTGATTTGTGTTGCATACAGAGTGTTTTCCCCCTGTTGTGTTTGGAACTGGTTTGTAATAGAGTTACTGTTGTGTAATTCCAACTGAAAGTTCCAACTTTATCAACAAACACAAAATGCTTGTTCTCTTTGAACATTCGTGTTTTCTACTCATCATGAACTACTTATCCATTATGCGTGATGGTTTTTATCGTTTAAATAAAACAAACCGCTTTTTTTAGACATGCTGCACACTAGGAATTATTAAAGATTCACTGGTATGTAGAGCACTTACTGCTGTGAACACAAGTGAAGAGCTTCCGTAAACAATTGATTCAAGATTTCAAAATAATACAAGTGCTGAGAAAACTATTGCACTCGACTACATTGTCACATTTCTGTGGATTAATGAGTTGCTCTTTGTTATCTCAGTGATAGTGACTGTCTGAATGCTCAAACCCCATCACAAATGTGCTATAAATTCATAACCTTAGATCTCTCTTCAAATCCCGGTGAAGATGTTCTGTCGTGCATGTGATGTGCTGAGGAGGATATTCACGGTTACCGAAGCTCAGCTGATAGGCACTAACTTGTGTCTGTATCTGAGCTGTAAAATGACAAATGGTTGAAAAATATATCCACTGTGCCAAGATCAGGGATTTCTGCCTGCAATTGTAGGGTGCTTTAGAGCAATTCAAGAAAATATTCAGATGTCGGCTGGAGAATACGTTAATTCTGGGCTCTGACTGTTCCACCAGTCTGTGACTATACTTTTGTCACTGGGACTCAGAAACTTACTGTGTGCTCAGAGATTCCCAGGCTCCTTGTGCTTTCCAGTCTTCCTGCCTCTCTTACTTCACCCCTGCTTCACTTACATATATTTTTAGCTCGCTGTAACGAAAAACACTATGAATGTGGAGATAATTCTGTGGCCGTTGTATCCATTACTCAGGTGTAGCTGTGGTAGCCTTGTTAGTGACATTAATCTGGTCAAACTTGCAGACTTGGTTGTTGTGCTTCTTATGAAGCGTGTTGAACCTGTTCTATCTGAATCGGTAGTATTGCAATTAACAAATTCTTTCATTAACGCGTCCTTTGAAATTATGCCAAAAACAAATCCAGAAGCTTACTGAATTTTGAAATGCAGGCTGGCCATGTTTGGCTTGGGAAGGCTGAACGCTGGCGCAGCGTACATCGCTGATGTGTTCGGGGTAACGTTTGGGTATTTAAAAATGCGTGGTATGTTCTGTGTGCAAAACCATACCCGTAAACACTCGCACACTGCGTGTATTGTGGCTGCACATCTTCAGCTTGTGTGGTATGATGTACACACTCACGTGCACGCCCACACACTAAACCTTTGCAGGTCAAAAAGTGAGGATAAACTTTTGAACCCAGCTGCTTCCAAATTAAGTACATGTGCAGGGACCACCAGAGCTGGGGTTACCGTATTCCAGAAGAGTGCCGGACACTGACACCCACATACTGTACTGCAGGAGACTTCTTGTTCTTCCCTTAGAGCCTGAAGGACGATGCCTTGAAAACACGCTGTCCTCTTTGCTCTTTCTTTGTCACTAGAAAGGACAGGCAGCAGTTTGGTGACTTCTCCCTTCGTTATGGAAATGGGACTGATACAGTAATCAGGATGCTACATATGGAGCTTTTTAAATTACTGCTCTTCAGTCTTTTGTTAGCCTTCATTATTCCTGAAGATTTTTTTCAAGTCATAAAAATGACATTTTTAGTATGCAGAATTAAAAAAAGGTAATATGAAGAATACGTTTTTGTCAATAAGCTTTTACCTTTTAAACCAGTTATCTTAGTTTTCTGCTCTAGGTATTTTAATTGAAGATTAACTGCTGTTAAAGAGTATACAAATTTAGGTAGTGTATATTTGGAGTAGTAAAATAGGACTGAATAAAAGGTGGGAATAGAGTGGCCTGTCCATTATAATGTTAGATTGCAGAGCACAAACTAACCTTCATTAGAAGTCAGCACAGTGGGCCCAGAGGTTCTTCTCATGTTAAGGCGCCTTTTTTTTTGTCGTTGTTCCAGAGAAATTCACTAAAGGTATACTTCGGAGCCTCATCTGAACTTTGGAGCCTCATCTGAACAGGTCTCATCTGGGCATTTGTTTTATTTTTGCTGCTTTTTTTTTTAAATAAAACATCATTGGGTTGAAGACAATGCATGTAAATATGAAACAAAATCCTAAAAGTAATTGCTATGTTTCCCATTTCTTTCCTACTGCAGAAATGATCTCCATGTGCTCCTTGCTGCCTTTTTGCCCGACACAGGAAACGGGGCTGGTTCGTTCCTCTCTGCAAACAGCTTGTTTATTCTTGCACCTGGAGCAGAAGTTGGGTACCACACTCGTTGTCTTAAGTGTGTGCATTTAAGACATGGATGCTGATTTCGTTTGTTTGGGAGGGAGTTGGAGATGCTGCTTCATTCTGACCACCCGTGTGTCTCTTGGGCAAACTGGCTGGCTTCCTTCCAAAGAGTTAAGCTCTTATCTTCCCCATAGTATTCCATATTTCTTCCAAAGGATAGAAGGATAGCTGTCCTGAGGAAAATCTTGTTAAGACTTATTGTTTAAACCTATTTGGAAGGGAGTGCATCTGGTAGATTTTGTAAAGGCTCTGATTTTTCTTTCTTCTCAGTTTTTACTAGAGTTTGAATTTTAGCAGCCTAAGTATTACTGTAAGCTTACAGTAGATCCATAGCCTTGATGAACTGCGTGTACAACACACTTTTACATGAATTCCCTCATTGTCAATATGCAGGATGAGGAAATGCTGCTGCTTCCATCTTTATCTGTGAAGGCTGACATGGCTTAACGAAGCAGGGTGGTGGGGTTGGCACGTTAACATGCACTGAGATGCGGTACCCGAGGGCTCTGCGCCGTGCTGCTGCCTCCTGGGCACCTGCCTCTGCCTTTGAAAGGAGAATGAGACTTAACGTTACAGCGAGCTGCAGACTTCCTCCTCCTCCTCTGTGTCTGCGGGTAAGGAAGGAACCTGGATAAGATAGGACCCCAGGCTTCACTTAATGTGGTATAATAGTCTCTCTGTCGCTAGCTTTGCGCAGGCAAAATGGTTATCAGCTAGGGCCGTGCCTTTATCCGTGGCGCTTTACCCAGTCCTTTCCTTTTCTTAGGATTTTTTTGATTGTTCTTGTTGTTTTCTCCCTCTGTGGAAGGAGGGAGGGTCTGAACCACAGATTTGCCATGATTCTACTGCAAAATCAGTAACAGCTGTTGGAATTGTAAATGGCTTCTTGGTTGCAGTCACAGAACCTGCAGTTGATCAGCTCTGCCCTGAGCAATAAGTGGAGACATCAGGACCACTGAGACTAACTAGAGAGTAAGGGTGGAGGGAATGAAAAGCCCGAGGCAGGGGTCTAAACAGAGAACACAGGCACAGATGGGTATGGGAAGGGACACTGCTGCCTTTTATTGGTTGTCCTTTAGAGGCTGTGAAGTGCAAAGCTGACTGGAGCAGTATCCCAATGGGAGCTAGGAAGAAGATGTGGAAGAGGTTTCAGCGAAAATGTAATTTGAGTGTGAATTTATTTCCATCCCCCCATCCCCTTTCAGAAATCCAGTATTCTAGCAAAACTCAGTGGGCAAAAGATACTCCGTGCTTTGGGTAGGGTCACTCACAAGTCATTTAGGTTGCCAGGCTAAGCTATGCTCCTGTGTTGTCTTTGGGTAAGTTAGGATATCATAAATATTGGTGTATTAGTACAAGGCAAATGTTTAACAATTATTTGTCAAGAAAAATAAATCTTGAGATGTGAGAACTTCTTCTGAAATGGACTGTACTAGAACTGAAATTCAATGAAATCAACAGTCATCACACAAGATGCTGCCTTTGTGGTTTTGGTAATGGGGCTAATTTATTTTTAATTTGTTTGTTTGTTTTGGCTGGTCACATTACGTCTTCTGTAATCTAATTTTCCCCTCCTTCAGACTTTTGCTGCGCTCCCTAGAAACGCCAAATTTATTTGTGGGGCTTGGATTTTTTGCAGTGCAAGTCAACGTGAGTTGGCATGTTGGAAACGTGCAGTAACTCTTCAGTGCAGCTCATCAATCCCCAGAGCTGCGTTGGTGGCCTAACGCCCTGAAATACTGGTCACAAACCTTTCCCTCTCGCTGTCGAATTCAGACCCAGACGCTCAGGCAGATAGATTAGCAGGGGTAGTGGGAATCTTGTACGTTAGGCTGCTGAAATCTGTTCTCTTCCAGCCACCTGGCATCAGGACGCTTGTTACCGATTTCTGCATCTGAGCCTTGTGAATTGCCTGCATCTTATTTCTAAACAATATCAGCACCTGGAAATATCAGAAAGATGAAGAGAGTCTTTTTTGTGGGGATGGCTCAGGAAAGCTAATCTCCTTCAGCCTTAAATATGATCTGCTTCCCGTGGACTTGGGCAGAGGCTGTACCTGCATTTTCCGATACTTCACTAGGTTTTAGAACAGTCTGTGCCCCGGGAAGAGCGTAACGAGGAAGGAAACCCAGCCCTTGGGTGCTTGCCTAGAAAAATGGAAGTATCGCTGTGGCATGGATAGAGGTATTAAGTTCTTAATCTGTGCTAGGTCTGTGTCACTGTATCTCTTCAACTCGTGCTATCTCGATTAAAGTCCGAGTAACGCCTGCCCCTTTATATAAACATACGCCGGTTTGACTGTTCCACTTTGTCAGTGTTACTGTTTACTTGGAGCCCGAGTACTGTAAAATAATTATTAGAAAATACTAACTTTGGATTCAAAGGTTTATTTCTAGTCTTTGTGATTACTGAAAAAAAGCATGAAAAAGTTGAACTGAAAGTCCCAGTATTGAGAAGGGGGAATGTAAGTAAGTTATACCTTTAAAAATAATGCTGATACTCATTTGAAATGTCTTTATTTGGAGGGTAGGCTGATGACTTTTTGCATTTTTTGAGATTAATGGCATTGAAGCAGCTTACAGGAAGAGTTTCCATTCTGCAAATCTTTCCTACCTTTCCCAATTTCCAAAATCACTGCTAATTCACTTCTGTAAGAACACTTTAATAATAGTAGTACTTAAATAATGCAAAGAATCAGTTAAAGCTCAATGGTGCTCAACCAGCATGTGCCGAATGGGGAAAAGCATAGTGTCTCAATTAAAAGAAATGCAGGGAACTCAGTTATTGCAAAGTATTGTTTCACTGCTAGAGGATTTGTGGGTGACTAAGAAATGTATAGACTTGAGTTTCTTACTTTTTAAATAAAAAACAGATACATGTCTTCATCCTTTGTTGGCTTGTTGACTCAATTTACTTGGATGGAATTTTTCAACATTTAAAACAAATTAAAATTCATGAATCACTTCTGCTTAAAGGCACAAGCTTTCATAGATACAGCAGTTAAGACTTATAACTGGTTACATCCATAAGCGCTGTTTTGGATATGTAAATTTTGTACTTACTCCCTTAAAAAAAAATGCAGATAAAAGCTTTAATAAGTGGGGTACAGTAGGTGTTACCTATTAAAAGATAATTGTTGTGTTTAACTGTCTGTTTTAGCATTGTTTTGTCTCTTTCCCACAAAGAAAGTGATTCCTGCAAGAGCAGCAATTAGTTTGTAGGACAGACGTGAAGAAAACGCGATACCGTGGCAGAGGGCGACGACATGGTTTGTAAAGCCGTTTTGTGCCGCCTTTGACACACTGCAATTTCTCGGTATTTGTTGAGAGAGGTTTTTCAGTTTTGCTGTAGTGATCTGTACCCGCCCTTAAATTCTCAGGTTTTGATGCTTCTGAGCTTGTATGGTGTGAGCCTGTTCAGGAGGGGGAGGCGACGTTTCACCCAGGGTTGCATGCCTCTTAGATTAAGATCAGCATTGTTTTACTCTGTGGTAAATGCAGCATGTGAATTTTTTTAATTGTGTTAATTATTGTAGCCAGTTGATTGCTGGTGCAGCAAAGCGAGCTCTTTCACAAGCATTTTGTAAATGTAGCAGGCTTTATCGTGAGGCTTTAATTTGAGCTTTCCTGAAATTTGCTTAGAAATGTGACTCGGGGAAGGTAGGTGAGCAGTCAGAGGGTGTCGACAGAAAATAACAGTCCTTCCAGATGACAGTGTATGTTCTTTTTCAAAGAGGTTATTTCGAGGATGTTTCAAATTATGTGATGTAGTTCAAGATTCGTTTAGGAAGCCCATTTCCCTGCTGCGGTAACACCCACGCACCCAGTGACTGGAGCAGGGCTGTGGGCACCGTGGCGGTGGCCGTAGCAGTGCCAGCCATGGCGTGCTTGGTTCTTCTCTGGGCTTTCTTTGCAGAGGAGGGGAGCAAGCTGAGGCCTTTGTAGCTCTACATGTGCACATGCATTTGTATTGCCAAGAAATAAAGAAGTCACATTGGAATGTAAAATGGTTCAGTTAAAAAAAAAAAGGGAAGTAGCAGACAAGCTGGGAAGCAAAGCAAGAATACGCTCTTTTGGATGTTCCTTGCTAAGGCTGATTTGTACCATAATGGACTTTCAGTGAAAGCTGTGCTCCTTTTTTGCAGAAAGGATTTTTAAAAATACTGGAATTGTTGGGAGCGAGTATTGTTCCATGGGCCAGCTAATTAGTGTTTGACGCTTAACCAGACTGAGCATCCTGTAACTATAACTGGAAAACTACCAGTGCCTGCAAAAACAAACCCATCCAGTCTTGTCCCTCGGGTGGCCTCTCCTGTACTTCTTATGGCACGACCCTTGCTTTTGCCCTGTTTGACTGAGATGCACCTGTGAGCAGCATTTCCATCTGGGAACCTCCCCCAGGAACACGTACCCCAGGAAGCTGCTGCATCTGTGGCTGTTGGCGTGCTCCATGAACGACACTCACCAATTTTAGCGTGCGCTCTTGGTCTCGGCCGACTGTGAAATACATGGGGAGGGAAATACGCTGTGGAACCGTGAACCCGAAGAGCCGTTTTAGGGAAGAAGCGCATGAATAATGAAGGAGGACAAACTGGCAAACATTGTTTTGGGTAAAACAAAGTTATACAAATTTCTAGCGTCCCTTGTTTTTGTAGAAAGCCACAGCGAAGGAATCTATAAGGTTATTAAAAGACTAAAAACTTCATATTAGCCCAACATTGTCATACTGTTTCTTCTCTTTCGCCTCCCACAACATTTTATTTCTCTTGTAATAATTAGTTTGAACTTTCATCTGTTTCTGTGGATCAAGTAATTTTCATACAACTTCAGGATTTTTTTATATGCTTAAAATCTTTCTTCTAAATAATGTTTTTTTTTTTCATAACAAAAAAAGCCATGAATACATTATAATTTCAATTTTCATGGTGTGCGAAAGATTTCTGCACTAGGTCTTTATTGTTTTTGAAGAATTCATCACCCTAGTTAAGAAGCTTAATATAAATTAAAGAAGGTATTAAGGAACATTAAGACATCAAAATGTGGAGCGTTCTTTTCCTTTCGATTGCTCCGAATGCAAACAAGTTGAATAAAATGCAATCAAAGGGCCTGTTTGGAGAACATTGAGTGGCTTTACAGCTGTGCTGTAGAGAACCTCTGGTAAGAGCATAATTCAAATAAAAAGGCCTTTCTTTCCTCCTCCTAATTCTCTTTGTTGTGGTGACAACAGAGTACAAGCCCGATAAAAATTTAATCACCTTATCTTTTTAAAGCAAATTGCATATTTGTTTACACACAATATACATAACATAAAAAAGAAAAAGCTGCTATCCAATCCCCCTCCCCCTTCTAATCGCATTAAAGGCCCTTGCCTAGAAGTTTTTTTTAAAAAAAAATTAAATGTTTTATTCTTTATTCTGAAGTCCCATTGTTCAGGATTGCTTTATAAAGGCAGCCCAGGGGAAGATGAATATCGCCAAACTTCAACTCTGGACCAGCAGATGCCTGGGATACGTCAGCGGAGTTGGTCCAGCTTAACTGGCTTCTGTGGTGCCTACTCCACATCAAGAGTCGCAGGCAAGATGGGAGGATTACAGACAGGCCTGCGGATCCAGCACTTTGATTTGAAGCCGCTTTGTAATGAATTGCCTTTGATTCTGCGTCAGATCTGCGAACCTGAACTTTTCCGCATTGTCTGGATTTCTGAAAGGCTGCTGTAGGAGAGGTTGTGCGTTGGTACTGGTTTTGTTGTTGTCTTTTCACTAGGCTGATGAAATTTTAGTCCCTTGTGTGGAATTCAAAACGTTTTCAGTTGTTTCTGCTCACCTTGAGCATTGTTTGTTTTGTTTATTTACTGCTTTATATAGGTACTGGGATACTGATAAAATCTCAATCAAAAGTATCTTCTGACCTGTTGCTGAGTGGCCATGAGTGGCATGAGAACTCCCTAGAACTCCCTTCCTGGATATAAATTTAATCCCAATGTGGTATTCTACGTGTTTTAAAATTATGAAAGCTCCTACACTTAGTGGTTCCTTGATCTATTTCTTCATATCTAGCTTTACTCTTTGGGACATTTTTATGACTTTTTGTTCCTCGTGATTTGAGGGTTTAATCAGGAAGGACCACCACTGCAGTAAAATGTCTGAAAATCTGTCCGGTACCACAACTGTCACGGTCTCTCCCGAATTTTACTCGTCGTGTTGGTGTCTGCATGTTTCTTTCCTTCTCTCCCTTCCTGGGAGAGTACATCTTAGAGGTCCAGTGACAATAATTGCAATTTTAAGACACTTTTCTGTCTTTGACTGTTTTGAATGGTCTTGGATGTTTCACGCTGACCTGCCTGTAGTTTTTCTATTGTTGAATTGTAACAAGAGCCTGTCTGTGTTCCCAGGCTTCCAGCTACATTGCATATATTTGTATTAATAATTTGATGTCCTTATTAGTCCCATTGTTTTTTCACAGTTGCTCCTGTGGTGTGCTGGGCGTTTGCCATGTACTCAGTTTTTGCTTCAGGGAGCTTGAAGCACCTGCAGATCAAAAGCACAGCATCCATAGGTTAAGCATAACCAGCTCTGTCTTTGCGTTCCTCCTTCCCAGGAGAGTTGTTTCTCCCTGCCGGCGTGCCGGGAGAATGAATATAGAGCTTAGGCAGGAGCTCGGTGTCTCTGTGGACCTTGAGTGGCCATCAAGTGAAAACAGAGTTTACGAAGAATTGCTGGTATGGTACCTCAGCTGGCATAACTGCAGCCTTGCTAAGGTACTGAAAGCACATATAACATAGCTCATGTGGAAATTAATTTGAAAATCCTTTCCTTTAGGTTAAGGAGACAGTGTTGGATTTGAGGACAAAAAGATTACCGTAGCGGTTGTCCTGTAGCTCTGCAAGTTGATCCATTGTTTTGTGTGTACACTTAATTTGTGTCGCCTAGACCTAGCAATAGTCACAGTGCACCGGAGTTTCTTATGTCACTTGTGTTAAAGCTGGTCTCTGGCATAAAGAAAGGCAAAATTGTGTAGAGCATACAAGTCACAGTTAGGTTCCAGCAGTGCAAAGTATAAAGTCACCTTCTTTAGGACAGTCGCCCTAGGAGGCCTTAGCCAACAAATGGTAGTGGCACAAACATAATGGCAGCTGAAATACGTGTTGGCCTATAAAACAGTGCCAGGTTTGGTACTCTCAACCTGTTCATACTGCAGGTTGGCCAACTAGCCACGAAATGAAAGTCTCAAGTGTGTCACTTCATTTGAGAGCTGTTATTAGGGGCTGAAGGGGATGTTGGGTTAGGGCGCATCTCGGAAAACCCGCTGTGGGAACTGCAAATAACCTTCTAAACTATGTGTGGGTTTGTGTAGACTACTTAAATAATGAGATGGTTGCAGAGCAATGCTATGACATGCAGTGGGGATTTGTCAAGCGCAGAAGGCTATCCTGCTGCATGGCTTCAGATGGCAGTGGTCCATTTGTATCTGGTGTTCAATTACTACACTTTTGCCAAAAAAAAGGTTAAAATGTGGTTACGTTTTGCACATTTGGGAAATTGGATAATACATCCTGATCGTCTTGCTGGAAATTGAGAAGTATAAAGTGAATGAGCGGCATGCTCTCAACGCAGTGTCGGTATGCTGGCTGTCCTCGGTGTAGGTGGCAAGTTTAGGAGTAAGAGAGGAGCGGAAGGGGCAGGCGAGGCGTGTATAGGGAAGTATGGCATCCATACCCATCCAGCAGCCGATAGGTATGGTGCGGTCCTGGAGTGTGTGCTCCGTTTAGCAATATGAAAAAATATCAGACTGAAAAATCAAGACGCTGACTTCATGCACAGGGTATGGCAGACTAATTAAAGAAAAAAACGTGTACCAATTGAGCCTATAAAACCCTTCCTGACCTTGAGAAAACTCCCGGAGAGCTGTGGGAAACTCCAGTCTGTCCCCTCTGAACTTTTTTGTGGTGGTGTTTAAATATAGTAACTGCTTTTTTAATTAAAAAGAAAAATTAGATGGCATTTCAAATTGTGTCCATGGTGCCTTGGGGGACCTATTACAGTACAAATTACACTACAGTATTTAGTGAGGTCTTGTTTACTATTGTGTGAAGTGAGGGTTACCAGTGTAAGGATGTAGGACAAGAAGGGCCCTTCTTTGAAAGTCTGGCTCTGCACATGAAAGTGACGCCAGCAATTGGAAGCAATTTGTGGAATTGTTTGATTATATTAATTATGGCACCAGCAAACAGTGCTTGGGAAACAGTTTTGTTTTCTTGCATTCTTTCTTGATTGCTTGCAGCAAAAGCCAAGATACAAAATGTGCCCTTAAGGACTGCCGGAGAGTGCAGTTCAAGCCATTGTGTAGAATTGGCACTGAGCTTGAAAGGGTTGTGTCCGGCTTGATGTGAGAGTGTTCCAAATACAGCTTCGGCCTGAACTTCACCTAGGTCAGCCTCTCGAGTTAAAACGGCTTCTGTCTTTCTCATCAGGGAAGATTAGCTCTTTCCCTGCTAAGCAGGAGCCCGTAATGAATTCCATGTTATTTCCAGTAGTACTACCTCCTAGAATAACGTCTTTCAGTCCAAAAGCCTGTATAAACTTAACAAATTGATACACAAGACTCAATTCGGTTCACCACTGAACTGCAGCCTTCTCTGATGTGGTACGGGGCAGCCGTTCCCCAATTTATGGGAAAATGTTTTAGTAGTTAAGGATTTCCAAACAGAGTCTACCAAGCTGAGACAGTGGCAATTTCTCTGCTGATGCAGGCTGGCTGTCACAGCAGCGTTTGGTCAGACGTGGGGCAGTCTGCTTCTGCCCAAAGTGCCTGCAAGACTCGATGTTTTTGGTTTTTTCTGGTCTCTGTCATCAAACAGTAAGTTATGGACATTTTGCGTAGATCACAAGTGCCGCGCTGAGGCATTAGTGGAATTGTCATTTGGAAGGAAGGAGTCTACTTTCGGGTCTCCTTGGAGGCTGATTGCTCTCCCTGGCCACCCTCATGCCGTAGTCCTATTAATATTCCCAAGCCAGCCAAGGTGACGATAGCAGATCCTTGTACCAGCCAGAAGAGAAAAATGAATCTACTCTGGAGTTTGAAGCTCTAGCAGAATATTTGAGAGCTGACAAGAGATGTGGGGAATGGTGGTGTGAATTCAAAATAGAATTGTGGGAGAATTGTAAAGGGATTTACTTAAGTAAAATTCATTGCCTGATCTTTGAAAGTAATTGAAGCTCAAATCCTGAGCTCCAGAGGGTAGCAAGGAAAGGAGTATCCCTTGTTTCTTGAGTGAATCTCAGGTCAACTATTACGTCGGAATTGTCTGGGTAATCATGTTATGCTTGTTATCGTGGCGGTGAACACCTGGGAGCAGCGTAGATGGGCTCCTGTAGGAGCACTGTGCTTAAATCTTTTGTCTAGAGAGGTTGCTAGGTGTTGACACATTGACCCTGATGTCAGGTAGAGAATTCCCAGGCTCTAGTTAGCTCAGGATAGTTTTCATCCCTGCTCCTTCTGAAGCACTGTATATTAGTGACAGGCAGACGGGATGCCAAGTTAGATGGACCAGCAGTCTCTAGGTGACCAGTCATCCAATCTACTAGATGTGGTGAGGCAAATCTGATGTTCCTATTACAGTGTTTATGGGCAGAGTAGCGTAGTACTTTTTGGTCTTGGAAGGCTTACAATGTGCTTTTTCCCGATCAGCTCAGGATTTTTTTGCTGGGATATTGAAGGAGAAAAATGACCACCTTAGCTTGAATAAAATCAAAAGGTAGGATTTTGGGTATCTTCAGCAGAGGAGACGAGAAGTTGCTACCTAGGAGCTTAATATAAAGAGTTCAAGCAACAGCATGTTAGGTTTTCTGTTGTTCTTGTCCGTTCTGACTGTAGGAATGACTGCAACAGGTGGGGCTGGGCAAATTGATCCTCTGATTTTTGGGATGCTTCTGCTTTTCGTTTGAAGCAAAATTCCAGAACGTTACTTTAGGGATAATTGCGTGAGCTTTTCCTGCTTTTAGGGCACAGATTAATGATAACTCTTTTGTAGAACTGCTGACATGTTTTGGGACAAGGTGGAGAACAAGTGTGCACTTGCTAGTGTTGTGGGAGTCTGAGAGCCAACACTTGTACCACTGGCATTTCTCTTAATTTTGCTGGAAGCCAGCGATGGATGAATTTGTCTTGGTTTAAAATTGATCAGAACCTGAAACGGTTAAGGGCGCTGTATTTGACCTTGTACCCCTCTTTGCACATAGGTAAATATAATTTTTTAAGTCTAAGTCATAAGTAAATATATTTTAAGTCTTGGATTAACATTGAAAGAAAAAAAAATTGAATTAGTTTTATAATCGTATTGTACCGAAGTACTGGATTCTCGAGTGCTGCAGTACTAATGAAAAAGTTTCTGTTTCCTTGCCGTGGTCCGTCATTGCTGTGAGCGGGGGGACAGGCTGGTCTGTGTCCCTGTTAAGCCCAGCCCCTCTGCATCAGGCTGTGGCAGGGATGTCTGCATCCAGGGCTCCAGTTATTTCTGATTTTTCTGGTCAACCAGCTTTTGTGCTCCCTGTTAGCAGGAGAGTTGATGCAGGCACACACTCCTTAACTGTGTAATGAGGGTTCAGGCTCTGAGGGTTCAATTTAAGGAAATCCTGAAATTGTGAAAAACAGCTGTTACGAATAATCCATTGTGAGTGAGGATTATCCCCAACCCTTTGCCTCTTTCAAGTTTTGTGCTCTTTTTTTTTTTTTCTTTCACTCAGGAAGAAAGAAACATGTCTGCCTGTCATACTAAAAGGTTACGTTTGCCTTGGATAAAAATTATTTCCAACATCAAATATGCTATGTTAACTTGGTCTCTGATGTTCAGTCAACTTCTGACATTTGAATGGTGACAAGATGCAAGAAATTGCAGGTATATTTGAGTTTTCTACCTGCAAGGTTCAAAGGAAGCAAATAGGGTATTTTGTTCACAGAAGGGAAGAACAAAGTTCAGTTTCCCACCGAATCTCTGCTCACAAGCTCCTGAATGGAATGGGAGGTTTGGAGATAGTATCAGCGGGTCAAGAATAGTCTAGAAAATTCTTAGTATTGAGTGCAAAAAGGAATATTTTTCTATCCCAGAGAGCGCTACTGCTGTAGCCTCTGTGTGTTTTTTCCTAACACTGTGGCAAGAACCCGGAGCCAGCTCTTTCCCAGCAGACCATGGCGGGTGCCACTGAAGGCAGCTGGTGTGTTGCGTTGGCTGATTTTCCTATTGGTCGGATGAACGTTTAATTTTGGCCTGACAGCAAAGTTCTCGTGAATCAGGAGACTTGAAATCTTTTAACGTGATTTTTTTTTTTTTTTTCCCATTACCATTTTTAATGCTGTAAGAAATCTGTGTAATCATCCATGCAAATACCCTCGTGTTCATCGGTGCTAGCTGGATAGTTAGCAGTACGCTTTTTTGCAAGTGTTGCATATGAGAAGGGAGTTGTGGAAGTTCAGCAAAATAAATGATTCTCCTCGGCTGTGCTGGGGAGCTTGCCCTGCACACCTATGTTATTACACCTGTTTTCAATGATGTGTTTATCAGTTGCTTAAAAATTACTCCCGTCTCTGGCTGGGCTACAAGGAGATACTGCATTATCGTGTTTCTCATCTACAATGTGGCCGACATTCAGTCTTTAAAATCTTCCATTCAAGCACAACGTTTCATTAGCTTTGAAGGAGACAGGACTACTCCTAAATACTGAAGAGATCTGTGGAAATAGGAAATAGAAATATGGAGAAATCTGAAAAATAAAGTTGGAAAAGGACAAAGAGGTATAAAACTGCTGAAGAGCAGAATAGCAAGTAGAACTGGGAGTCAGGGAAGGAGCTGGACTTTAGGAGAAAGAGCACAGACTGCCTTTGGAGACCTTTTCAGGGAGCAAAAGACTAATAAGCAAAGAAGAAAAAAAGACAACAATGATAACAGTGGCTGTTGATAAGGAATGACACTATTAAGTGAAAGAGGATGTGAAGGGGCGAAGTCGTGTAAAAGGTAACGTAGGATGCAAGCTGACAGGTAACAGCTGAAATAAAAATGTATATGGGGAAAAAGCACAGCGATGCGCCTTCATCCTGCCGGCGGATTAGCAAAAGGAATCGAAGAGCAGATACTGTATCGGCTTTCGTTGTTCTTCCAGCTGAAGTAGTAGTAAAAACTGTGCTGGTTATGGACACTTCTGTGCTTTTCGTGTTAGGTGGGATTTGTCTGCTGGCCGCCCTCCCCAGCAGTCGGGTACGGAGCCGGTCCCCGGGCCTGGGTCAGCGGGTGTTTGTCAGGGGGCTTTGCCCCGTCCCTGCTACAGGGATGCCTGGTTCAGGTAGGGAGAAAATGAAACATCCGGGAAACCTTCAAACCCGTGTAGATATGAGTGCCCTCCTTGGCGGGGAGCAAAATTTATTTCCTATATTTATACACAGGAAGGGGTCCAGAATTCTACAGTGTGAAATTTCCATACAGAGTTAGTGAAATCTGCGTGTTTCTATGCAAATTTCTTGCACGAGTAATTGCGAAACTCCAGGCTGCGATGCATTTTACTGCATAAGATACTGCAAATCTCCAAGAAATGTACTTTTATTTGTGAAAATTGGGTAAAGTATTGCATTTATCCTTTAGTTTGTACATGTGAAACTGTTCTTGGACTTGGAAAATCTTTTTCCTGATGAGGTATCACTTTTCATTTGAAAATTCACTTTTTTTTTTTTTTTTTTGCATTTAGAAAATGGCTCAGTTTGCATTAAATCAAAGACTATACTCAGACAAAGGATGTCATGTTAACAGTCTGTATTCTTTTTTGTTAATAATTAACGGTAGTTGAAACAAAAAGAATGAAGTGGATTAAACTATTTTACAACTAGGTTTTCGTATCTGACCTGTGTTAGTGGATTCTACGAGTGCACTTTACATAAGACCCGTCGGGGCGCTCCTTGTTACAGACATGGTGGTGATGGGTGGGAGTGAATTTGCTAAGCTTTCGGATATCTCACGTGCCTCTGAGGACTGCCCCATTAATAATATTAATATATAGGTATTTCCACTGTTGTATGCAAGGCATTTCTTAGAACTCTGAAGCTAAAGTCTTCTTTTAACACACGGACCTTTTCAATTTAATCCATTAGCAACTTGGCAAAATAAAGTAATTGTCCAAGAGGGGAAGAAAAAAAAAAATCTATTAACATTTGCTACAAATCGGAGTAGTACAGGCAGCACTTAATTAATGGAACAGATTTCTCACTATGTATTCAAGGTAACGCGGGTATTGTTCAGGAGAGATTAGACCCTTAATGTAAGTAAGTTAAACTAGACCTCCATCTAAAAATATCCGTCATTTCAGCTATTAAAGGTCTGATGTCTTTTTCGGTGACAGATATATTTCCCTTCATTTCCTCGGTTTTGTAAAATGTAAAGTATGCATTGTGTGTAACGCGAGAGATCGGCGGAGGTAGATGAAACCCCGATTGTGCCCCCCCCCGCCTGTCTCTCCCCGCCTGCTCCTTTGTGCTGCTCCCTGTCACCGAGCCTCTTTGGCCCTTAGACCTCCTGGCACCGGCGCGGAGAAACAGAAAATGCCATTTGTTAGGGTACGATGCCAGCCACCTAATCTGTTTGCAGAACGAGGGCCATGGGATCCGATTAGGTAATTAAGATACCTTGCGAATTTAATAATACCTGAGCTGCCTTTGGCTGTCCGCCCGTCAGTTCACTGCTAGGAACTACCACGTTCTTCCATTTCTGCTGTAAACTTCTTACCCATAATACTGGATTTGAATCCAAATAGGTGTTAAGGGCTGCAGGTGAGGTGCGTCTTTACTCCTTCATGTGTGGAAGTTAGCGACAGGGTGGAGGAGGTGAGATTACTGGGGAAAATAGATTTAAAACCGAGCGCAGTTCCGCGTGCAGTTTATCCTTTTTTCGTGAAACTTTCCAAACGTGAGATTTGTTTTGTTCATCCACCTAAGATGATGTACAGGGTTTCAGATGCGTTGGGCGGGCCGAGTGCTCGCTGGTACCACTGGCAGGTTTTGAAGCTGGGGTTTATCCAAAGTGGTGACTCCATCCCCGTGGCTGAGAGTTCTTCCCGGTTGCCGCTCCGGGGTGAGCGGCTGCTCTTCCCTGGGACGTCGCCCCCCGGCAGGCACCTCGCTAACCGTACCCACGCGGGAGAGTCTTGGCTGCAAATTTAATGCCACTTCTCCTCCCTTCCTCTCTCCTTTCCGCCAATTAGCATTTTTTTTTGGAAATTAGTCTCCCGCAGCCTACTAGCATAAGGAGAAGCGTTTTAGGATTTGTTTGCTTTAATTAATTTAAAGTGTGTCTTTCTGAGAGGATTTAGTTAAACATCTTTCTTAAACAGTAATGTGCCAGTAACAGCAACATCAGTAATCGCGATAAGACACAGGAAGGGAAACCAACCAGAAAGCAAAATGAAATGGTTTTTTTGTCCAAAACATAAATGGTCTTCCCAGGAAAGTGGAGGAAGTCCTGTTCAGGGGCACTTAAAGTTAGTTTGGCCAAAACAGTAGAAAAGAGAGAATGTGAAATAAATGCTGCAAAGGTAGAGAGCGGGACTGCATGAGGTCACTCTTTTTGCTGTTTTTGTTTCGTTTTCCTCTTTTTTTGACTGTCGCTTTTCTTTTTCCTAGCAACATCCAAGATGTTCTCGCAGCTTTCCAAATAGGAAATAAGTTGCTTTTCATGTAATGATAAATTATTTTTCATAATGAAGATGGAGTGATTGTAAGGCTAATGATATTAATAGGATTTATATGAAAGCATCCAATTAAAAAAATCGAAACAGCTGCATCAAAAATGACTATACAGTGTAATAAAACCATATAATAAATATGTGGTCTGGTCACACCATATTATCTAGTTTGATTAATTGAACTTTACATGTGGAGATAGTCATTATCAGACTTCTCAACCGTCAGGGAAAACCAGTCTCAATTATTTTCCCAGTGAAATAATCATTGCTTTTTTTTTTTTTTTATTCTGCCATCTGAAAAGGGAAAACGGCTGCTGCCGTGACTCTGAAATACAAGACGTTGCAGAAGGACACAAAGTTGATTCTGCTTGATGCTGGACTTCTGCAGCCTTAGTGTAGACTGTAATTTAGTTAGTTATATACAAAATGTGTTGCTTTTCTCCTCTTTTGAGCTTTTTTTTTTTTTTCCTTTTTCCAAAAAAGCAGGACCCCTCTATCTCCAAAAGCCTCCCTGTGGCAGCGCCGCGGGGCATTGGGGCTGTTTCGTACCCCCTGGTTAAGAAATGGCAAATTGGCAGTTTCCTGGTTTTACTTTGACGCTTCCCTTCGCCGTGCGGTGGGGATGCCACCTGGAAGAATTTGCCACCCGTCCCGGGAAGGTGGGCTCTGGTGCCGTGTCCCCCTGCCAGCGGCTCTAAGTGCCTCCAGACGTGTCTGCGCGGGAGCAAATCACCTGTGCTTGTAGACCTCCTGTCTCCAGTAAATCATAAGCATCTCAATCTTTTTGTCAGGCCGTGATATGAGAATCCGCATCTGAATTTCAGTATGAGGGGAGAGAAGCTGATTAAGTGTTTGAGATAAGGTTATGTGACACCGCAGGTTAAAAATACCTGAACTGAATTTGGCCAAATGCCTGAGAACCACATTGCAGCGTGTCCGGGTGGCGCTGAATAAGCTTCCAAGGAGTTGGCTGTCTTCAGCTTTAGGAAAGCAATTCTTCAGGAGTGGTCTTTTAGGAGCTGCATCTCTCTTGTTTTACGGCGTTTCTTTGGTCTTCGCTATCTTGCGTTTCTTATCTCAAATGTCACCAATGTGTCGAGTTAAAAGAAAATACAAAAGTGTAATAAACCCCTAGCCATTTAGGAAGAAAAGGACAAATATTTTTGTTTGGCACAAATGTCTGGAGAAAGACTTAAATTAGATCCCCGGAATCTTACACAGGTTAATTCTAGTTCTGCTAAAAAGTGGCAGTTGAAATTCTTAACAGATACTGTCATTTAGCAAAAAAAAAAAAAAAANTGTAATTTTTTAAAACCTAAGAAGTGTGCTTCTGGGAGGTCTGGGAAATAGATTAAAGACATCCAAGAACCTTTTGCTCCTTAGGAGCCTCTATAATTTTAGTATTTTACCAGTTGTTGTTTTTCATTCTGACTTGTGTTTTTATAAATATTCTTAGTGATGAGAAGAAACATTGGGGGATGCGTGTAAATAATAAGGTCTGCTGAGTGCAGGGCTTAGACCAGGCAAGTTGGTCTGGCTTGTTTCAGTTTTTGCCTGGAGTCAATACTTGCAAAAGCTGTAGAATTTGGGGTATCACTTTTGTGAATTCTGTTTGAAGGCTTCTCTTATTTTTCATGTGAATTACTGTGATCCAGAAGTGCGATGCAGAAATGCAACTTTCCTAATGCATCTGATTAACTTTTTTCTGTGGTTGATTTCAGAAATAAAATTGTCTGTTCATTTTTTTTCCCCAGTTATACTGAAATATGATGTTGAGCGCCTTTGTCATGCGTGTTCCTGTTTTTTACAGACGGGCTGAAGCCGGATACCAAGATGCTTCTTACTGTTGCCTCCAAGAAGAAAACTAAGGCAGGGAAGGGGGATGCAACCAAAGAGGATGAAAGCAGCAAGAATGACTCAGCCCAACCTGTTACCATCTCTCTTCTCTTTAAAAGATATGTCTTTGACACGCAGAAGAAAATGATTCAATCCTGAGAAAGCGAGAGGCCTCTGATCGCACCTGAAAGACCAGACTCTGAAATGAATTCAAGTGGGCTTGTCTGAACGCATTAGACCTGTTCCTTCCTCCCAAGCAGAACCTGGAAGCTCCTGCCGACTATGTGTCCCCTTCCAAAATCTCCGCAATCTGGTTTTGTTCTGTTAGGATCTGCTTATTTTGTCATCTTTGCGATGTGAATCTTTACGGCCTCTCAGAGCATGTCACCTGCCAGATGAGCACGTTTTGGGGGTGTGTTCTAAGGGTGATGTTTTTCTGGATGATTGTTTTGAAGTTTCTCTTGATTTAAAAGTTTTGCCACCAATATTAATGTAAATCTAGTCAAGGTGTGAATTTGATGCGACCCGCAAAGTGAAGCTGATTAGTCTGGGTTTACTTCCCGGAACAAAGCGGGGAACAGAAAGCACATGATATAATAGGTGAAACCTAAAATGGATGTTTCACATTCCTTCAGCTGCAACTATGTAAGATGCTATCTGAGAGATGGTATGGATCTTTTTTATAAACAAGATTTATATCTAGGAATGTTTTTCGTATTAAACACAATGATGCGTGTAACTGAGAGTCTTCGTTGTTCTGTTTGCTGTTCCAAAGGTTCAGAATCTATCTTCAGTGACATTTTATATAGCTTTTCTGAATTTCCTGCCTCTTGTGCGGTGAATCCTGCTCCAGAATTTGTTTTCGTTTTTGTAAGCAAAATGTCATTTGTGTGTGAAAGAAAAAGTTGCCTCTGGAAATAGTCAAGGGCTTTATTTCATTAAAATAATGATAGAAGATGGCAGCATAAGCCTTGTAAAATGAGTATCTCTGAGATGCTTTAGAAACCATTAGTTGTTTAATAGGGATTTCATGGCTGCTTTAGTTCTTCCTCTCAATTTCATGTCCTAGGCACATAAAAAGGAGAGCACTGGTGATATCCCTTCTCTGTTAGTTACAAAGCATAGGACACCTTAATGTGAAAACTGGCAGGAATTCCACAGGTACAAAATCAGCATTCTGGAACAGAAATCGGGCTCAGGCTCGGCAGCGTGGCAAAGGCTAGTTCCTGCCTTTTGAAGAAAAAGAGTCCTTCTGGCGGGTGATGTTAAATAGCAGCCTGGGACCCGTTCGCTGAAGCCATAGAAGAAGATCCCAGGGCGTATAATGTAAGTGCAGTAGTTGCACATGGAAGTAAATAACTGTAATGGATTGCCACACTCAGTTTTTTTAATCACTGTAATTATATTATTAATAACACTCTGTGTTATTAATTAAATATCCGTTGTTGGGTGTGAGTCCATCATGCTAACATGATCCTGGTTTTTTCAGTCTTTTTCTTTTCCTTCTAACTTCCAGGTGACCAAAGTGGATACAAACGGCAAAAAACATCAGCTGTTGAGAGGATATTTACAGCCGGACAGTCGTGAGACAGGGCAGTTCTGGTGTCTAAACGAGGTTGATGGTGCCCCTTTAAATCAGAACAGAATTAGCGCTTTGTGGAATAATCCCAAACGGTTTCTGCTGAGTGAGTCCCAGCAAAGCTTTAGCACATCCCTTAAGATTATGGGGTACGCTTTCAGTGTGATCCCAGAGGAATTAGGCAGGCAACTTCAGCTATGGCTTAATGTGACTTGTGCTGCCAGCCTTGCTGGAAAACGTATCCTTCTCTAATGAAAAAAATGCATTTCACACCCATGTCACCTCTCCTTCCCCATTTCTTTCCTCTTCCCAGACACCCCCAAAGGCAGTCTTTGGAAAGAACATTTATGTTATCTTTCTTTTAAGCCTTTATCAAATCCTGTTTTGTACCCTGCACGCTGTTACCTCCTCTTAAGATACTGCAGTGATGGAAGCTAGAGAAACAGACGACGTAGAAGGAATGCCTTATTACCATCCCAGGTCAGTCTTAAGAATTTTTGATAGATAAAAAAAGTCTCATTAAAAAAAAATCAAGTTAATTAAGGAACTTAAATTTTTATCTGTGTAGTTCTAATGTCCTTGCCAAATTTTAAATTCTGCCAGCTCTGCTTGGCGTTTTGGAAAGAAAAGGGCAGTCATCAGGAGACGCGTCCTGCTGTTGGCTGCTCTAGAGTTGTTAGCCTTGCACTTACAGGTTTTTGTCTTTCTCATTTTTGAATAGTTCTGGAGAGGAGGCTGTCAGTGTAAGTGGTGGTATGTATTATTACAAAGCACTATCTGATTAATGTTTTCCGCTCTGTGCTGCGGGTTGCCCATAACAGGATTAGTGAGTCAGTTGTTATGGAACTTGATGCATTTGAAAACTCATTAGACCTGAATACTTAGTTTTGCGGCCCTCTGCTTGGCTGAAAGGTCCTCTCAGTTTTGGGGCCGGTTTTAATATCTTCATTGATGATCTGGATGAGGGGATTGAGTGCACCCTCAGTCAGTTTGCAGGC
>VXBH01001123.1:236121-257224 GCA_013400035.1 Rynchops niger
TGAGGAGAGGCTGAGGGAGCTGGGCATGTTCAGCTTGGAGAAGAGGAGACTGAGGGGAGACCTCCTTGCCCTCTACAGCTCCCTGAAAGGAGGGTGCAGAGAGGTGGGGGTTGGCCTCTTCTCCCAGGGGAATAATGACAGGACCAGAGGAAATGGTCTGAAGTTGCGGCAGGGAAGGTTTAGGTTAGACATTAGGAGGAATGACTTGACTGAAAGAGTGGTCAGGCACTGGAAGAGCCTGCCCAGGGAGGGGGTTGAGTCACCATCCCTCGAGGTGTTTAAGAACCGTCTGGATGTGGCACTTCAGGGCATGCTCTAGTGGCAGAGGTTGTAGGCTGTTTGGTTGGACTCGACGATCTCAAAGGTCCTTTCCAACCGTGAAGATTCTGTGATGAGGGTCCCATGCTTTATTTGCTTAGAGTACTCCAAGGCGGGGGAGCAGCAACAGATTCTAGAGCTGGACCCCCATCCCCTTCTCATCCAGTCTCCTGTAATACACTTTTTTAAATCTTTCCCCTCATCTTCCATCTCATTTCCAGACTAGCGTACTAACTCAGGATCTTTCTTCCATCCTCTCAGTCCAAGACCTAATCTCCTCCTTAGCACCCCTATTTCCCATCTTTGCTCGTTGCTTCTCCTTGTTCTGGCTCTGCTCTTGCCTCTGGAGAAGGAGATGGAAATCTGGGTGCTGGCAGGGCTCCCACGGCAGGTACTGGGAGCCCAGCACGGTGGGGGGAAGGCTCTTGCCCTGCAGCTTACACCAGCTCCAGCGTGCGGTGAGTAACGGCCTGTGTTCCGGCCTGCGGGCTGTGACTTGGGCAGAGCTCTCATGGGCAGCCACTGCTGACCCAGGGGGAGCAGGGGGCGCAGAGGCATGCGTGCTGTGCCTCGTGCGAGTCCTTTCACCCGCCACTGTGTCCCGTCCTTGCGCTTTGTAATCCTCTATGTAAAGCCCTGTCCTTTTATTTTGCTCCCCTGGCAGAGGTTTGTATAGGACAGACAGCTGGAGAGGTATCTGTTGAAGACTGGGGTTTGGTTTTGTGTTTTTACCCTTTTTTAGTTCTAAAAGGAGAATTTAAGTGTGCCGGAGAACTTTGATTGTAATGTGCTATTACTGCAGATCTCTGGCTGCTGTCCTGAGGCTGTTGGATACACATTCGAAAAAGGGTGAAATGGTGGAACAAAATGATTATGGGAAAATCAAAGCTTTTAAAGACATTTGTAGGATGAACAGATGTTCAAACATTCTTTTATTTGGTTTCCAGACAGACGTAGAGACTTTCCTTTCATCCTCGTAATCAGTGCATTATGCTGTAATTTGTAAAAATGGCATTAAAAAAATATTAACAGGGTCATATTGTGATCTACTGACTCTGTGTCATTAAGCCGTGAAGTTAAGAACGGCAACTGGGAACAGGGGTTAAATGTTGCAGAATGTACTGTACTCGCATATATTGTCAGGCTGTGTTATAATGAATCCAAAATGGAATAAAGATGTAAGGAGGTTTTTTAATACTGCTAAGGTTGTCAGTGTTGCAAAACTAGAAATTATTATGGCTGTGCAGATGTTCGGTGAGTAATACGTCTTTGGGTTGCGGGGAGAGGAACAGTGAGAAAAAGCTTTGTTTTTCTAAGCCTGTTTTCTGCTTTTCCTTGGAATTTATTTTGGGACTGCAGTCTGGCTTGCGATCCTGCCAGAGGTCTTGAGCCGTGAGGGTCAAAGCATGCGATGGTGGTAGCGAGGATTCAGTAGGTGGCATCCTTGACTTGGAATCAAAACTGAATCTCCCCACCTAAAAACGGGGTGTGCGCCGGCATCGATAATGAGGATCTTGCCTCAAGCTTGCAACCCATCTCTCAAAGAACAGTTTCTATTTAAAACTACTGGGCGTTTAATGACTGGGACAGAGCCATTAACTCCAGTCTGTTGACCAAACCCAGAAGTACCAGTGTCCTCTTTGTGTTTTCTGGGGAGGTTCAGTTGAAAATAGCTCTTTTCCTCGCTTCCTACCATTTGTTTTGATTGGTTGCAAATACCTGACTATGGAAAAATGAGCCAACCCCACTGTCAGAGTTCCTGGCGCGTGTGAGACGTCTTTCAGGGCAGTAGGCACTTCACTTGCTCGTTGGAGCCGTGCAGTTGAACAGCCACAGGGTGGCAGAGCAAAAGTGGGAGCCCAGTAGGACGAGGAGTTGTAATGATGCGCCCATGTCCTGCAGCAGCCACGTTCCACTCCAGGACTGTCTGCGTCTCACCGCTGGGCCACCAGCTCTGTCTTTACATCTGTAAAGTGCTCTGGGGTCCTGTGAAATGAAGGGTGAAAGGCAGCAGAGGAGTGCTAGTTATTAGCAGTTTTTAAAACTCTTTGTGTTTTCCTTTTAATATTCGTGGTGAGCTGAAAAGCTCTTTATTTACAAACACGTGAGTTTTAAATGAACTTACCAAGTATATAAATAGAATCATTTTAAGATAAAGCACAGGGAGCCTAACCTGCTGGGCCTGGGAGAGGGAGAAGAACTGTACGATTACAGCCTGCAGCGAGGCCAGTCTTGCTGGGCGATGGGCATCCAGAAGGAATCCAAGGCTTCGGGGAGATTTGTGTTTAAGCAAGATATTGGGGGAAGGGGAGCAGTCTTCTAGGATTCCCCACAAATTCTCCTACTGTTCTGTACAAAAATAGGTTAAAAGCATAATTTGATAGGGTTGCAGATCCACAATATACACTATGTAAGAGGAGAAAGAGTACAATGGCCTTGCTTTTTTCCTGGTGCCAAGGCCAGAGTAGGGAGTCTTTCCCACGTCTGCTGCTCTGCATCCAGCACTGGCTTTAGTTCCAGTCATTGCTGGACTTTAGACTTGAGGAATAAGAATGGGTTTTCCATTTCTCAGTAAGTATTAAAGTTCTTCACTTTTATTTGTGTGTCTGGTATGAGTGCTTTTCCAGGATGGTATAATCAGTCTGCAAGACTGAAATCTTTTTTCCTTCCCCTCAAGGTGACTTAGGCTGTGACTTAGGCTTGCTTGTCAAAAATGAATGCTGTAAGGGACCTCTTTGTCTAAGGGAGCCACGGGTTTCTGATGTGTGTTTGTTTTTCCTTTCCTAATAAATGACAGGAGAGGGAATCCCATCTCGATCTTTTATTTTGGAGCTCATGCTCAGGGTCAGCTGTGAAAGGAACTAATCAAACAGAATCAGAAAAACCCTGCAAGATCCTTGGTAAATCTGAGCCCTACCCTGCACTCCAAGGCTCATTCTTAAAAACCTGATTGTCTTTTTGACTACTGAGTCCTTGCCAGTCCTGCCTGTTCTAGTTCATGTTTCTTACCCAAAAGGTAATTTGAGGTCTGGATCAAGGGCTGCTAAACTAAACAACCCTGGTAGTGACTGAGGTGCCTGCTAGCACCATTACTTGGCGTTTTGGCTAAGCTGATCTGATTACTTGTGATCCTTTAAGAAATCTAGACTGTTCATTAGCTCTAGAAGGTTCTGTTTAGATCAGTTTCTTCTCCTTTTCTTTGATTGGAAGTCAGGCAGTCTTTTTGTTTTGGTTGCTCATTCTTAGATTTCTCAAGGGCCTCATTCATGTCAATCAGAGAGACTCCATCCTCCTTGGACCGCAAAATTGCTTTTATTAGGCTGTATATGGCCCCCATTCAGATGTGTAGGAACCAGTTCTTTTATGCTACTTGTCTGTGAAAACTGATATTTTAGTGCCTATAACTTTAGTCTGACAATTAGTAATCCGTGCCCTCATGGTGAATTCATTCCCAAAACAGCATTCCATAAGGACAAGCTGAAACTTAGACCCCACACAGTGGTTTTGCCTATGTTTCTTCCTTTTACCGAAAGCAAGCAGTCCGTCGTCTAGTTTTCTTTCTTAAGATTCACTTTAACCAAAGTTAAGGTGAACTCCGCACCCTCTATGAGAATCCTGTTTTATTACCTGGAAAGGTCAGTGTCTTTCAGAAGCTCTTCTAGACCATGTCAAGTTACTCAAAGGTTATCGGTGCCCAGCTGTGTTAATGTGTGTGTGATGTTCTTTACTGCAGAAAGTGAATCATATTGTCTGTGAAAACATTCGATATGGAAACTAGAGTATCTAGAGATAATCATCTGAAGCAAGAAATATTACTTACTGAGCAGAAATGAGAAATAACCCAAATTAATCCCCCCCAAAATCCAGGCATCTGAGATGTTTTCGTTGCCTACGTGTGTTCTGTAACTTCCCATCCTTTCTTCCTACTGCAGAACATAAGTACTCGGGTTTGTATTGTAGCACAAGAATGATTTCTGTCTTGCCAGCAATGGTTGTCACCTCACACCAAGCCGATGGTTGTAGAGAATCAAGGGAATACTCCAAAATCCTCCAGACTTTCATGAGTTGTAACTCCCAGTCCTAAGCTCAGCACCGTGTATTTTTTGTGTATGTGTATTAATTTGTATTTATCTGTTTTGAAGCTTGTTTGCCTCTGCTACCCACTTGGCTTTGTCTGATTCTTCTGGAATTCCTTGCCATGTAGAGTGACTTCTGTGTTCTTCGTATTGAAGGAATGTGAGAGTTGGTCCTGTCTGTGCAGTTAAACCCTCGGGCTGAGGTATTAGGAAAGGAGGGAGAGGGTGCCTGAGTGCCCTGCAATGTATGCATGGCTCAGGACACGGACTGTCAGAAGTGAGTTTTGCATGGGGAGCGCACATGCACCAANAACTGATTTGTTTTCATACCTTGAGATTTAGATGTAGGGTTTTTACGTTCTGTGTGTGATGTAGTTTTAATTTGAGTGAGACAATAATTGAGTTCCATTGAGTGTTGCTCAGTGCATCAAAACCTGTGTTTAAGTGTCATCCTCAGGTGCTTGCCGACAAAGATTATTGTATTTTACCTGTGGAAAAGAATTGAAATGTTGGACTAATCGGGAAGCCTCACTGGGAAGCTTTTTTCTCTTCTTATGCATCTTAAGATACAAGAAGGGTGAGGGATGTCAGACTGTTGGCTGATTTCCTTGGCAAATGTACCCTATTGCAGCTGAAGGAGAAGGTGGGATGGCATAAAGAGAGTGGATTGGCAGGAGGGCAGAAAGTTTCGTAGCTTGGTTGTCATAGAGCACAAGATGTGCTTTGTCATGTACATGTTTCTTGTTTCCCTTATAGGTGAACTAAGGTAAGTTTCAATTGTTAATGAATGTAGAAGGGAAAAGGAAGGGATGATGTTATGTTATCTTGCCTTTTTAAAAATGTAGTTGGGGAGCTCTGACAAGAGAAGCGTTTTGTTTGGAGAGAAATCCAAATCGCTTTATTACCTCAGTGTGGTTTGCTTTGTTTTGTTTTTAACTCCCAAGATTGATCTGTGCTTACAACCCCACTGAGTAATTTGGTTTCCGTCCAGTTCTATGTTGTGTTGTAAATCTCATTTGCCATCTGGCAAAGCATGGCATGACGGGGCAGTTTCAGGGAGACGTCCGGGTTTAAAACAGTGGAAAAGAATAGGCGTTTGCCAGTTCGGAATGAAAATAGAGCTGTTGAGGACAGACACATAACTGGACGAGAGGCATGGGTTTAGGCTGGAATGTATTTCTAGAGGCCTAGAACTGCTGTATCTGAGCTCACGTTTATTTAGTAGTTTAATTCCGATGTTATAACAGGTATATAAATGTTTAAGCATCACAGTTTTTTAACATAATGATTTTATTGAGGTTCAAGATCAGTATTGAGGAAAATCTGTCTGCAAAACATTTTGATTTATCAGTTCCAAGCGCTGACAGTATTTGACAATTTTTGCCCTTGGTATATGATGTCTTTCAAAAATGTTCTGTACGATTCACTCTGATGTGCTTGTTGCAGTAAATCCGTGCCCGGTGGATGGGCACGGAATTGGAAGAGCGAGTTTAGTGAGTTGTCCACTGTCACACGTGGGATGTCGCAGGGCTGGAGCTGAATCTTCAAACTGTAGCTCCTGCTACTTCTCTTGCCATATTTCCCCCACCTGCTGCATGAAGGCCACTGTGAGTCTGCAGTTAGTAGCCTTGAGGGTAGCTGGTCCAGACTCCTCAGTAGATTTCCTTTTTTCCTGGGACAAAAGTAAGAGAAAGTCTGAGGTAACTCCATCCTTCACCGAGGCGATGCAGACAGAATTTGTCTATTTGTTTCTTGGTCCTTTTTTATTTGGTCTGTTTCCAAAGGCAGATGATAAGGCGGAGTGTCTGCTGCATGCCTTGCACCCTAACAAAGGCAGCTTGTCTCAGAAATGCTCCTTGTCTGCCACTACTAAAACGGGCACAAGTGAACTCATGGTAACTTTGGCCGCAATTATTTGCTTAAAATAGTAACGTTAATATGATCTATGAAAGAGCAATAAAGACCTCCTTCAATTTGTACATAAGGCTTGCTAATTTGCAACATGAGTTTTGCTGGTTAGTTGTTGGGGTTTGTTTTTTTCACCCCCCTTAATTAGAAATTTTAATTAGAGCGTGCTGTGTATTAAGATGTTAAAGCTTTGACTGGCAGTTCGGAATTGCAGGAGGATCAGCTGTCTCTGTAGGGCTGTAGCACAACAGGGATTAGCTCGCACCCTTCTCCCTGCAGGTATATTTTGCTTCTCGAGTCGGATCATCAGAAAATGTTCTTCAAGGCAGCGTTCATCTTCCTGATCAGACCTTGTCTGTTCCAAGGGACCCGAGTTTAGGGGAGATCTACAGATTCACTGGTCGTACATAGGGTGAAACGACAAAGTCTCAAAACCGAAAGACAAACGGGTGAATTGGAGCATTTTACCATGGCGTTGGATCAGCCTTGCTCCTTCGTCTGCTGGCTCGGCTTGCGATGCTGCCAGTGCAGGGAGGATTCCCTCTCCCTGCCTTTGGAGGTCACTTACTGTGCTGGCGCTTCCAGCAGCTCCCGTTTTCTGTCCTGCATAGCGATACAGAAGAGAGCCGCCTGAAGAGTTTTCACCATCTTTGATCCGCTGGTGTCAGCGGTCTATACCGCACCACGCAGAGCGTGTCGCTGGGCGTGAGGGAGCCTTGAAGGCTGATGCGTGTCGAGTTTGCTCGGGCTCCTTTACCTCATTTTTCTTCTCTCCTGCTTCAAAGCAGATTTGTGGGAAGATAGGGATAGATTCTAAAACATTAGCATTTAATGTTTCCAGCATCACGCTCTTGGAAAGTACAAAACCTTCTGCTGGTGTATAATTATGGAATAATCTGTTTGTAAGGGAACTGTTTCCCCAGACTCCTCACACTTGTTGGGTATCTTGTGTCCTTTGAGCCTGAAGATGTGTATTTTTGTTCTGCCTAGTGTAAGTTTAGGTTTTCCGGACAAATACCCAATCATTTAAAAAATTGCTGAAATGCATTTTCCAAGATATCTTGTAGCGCTCTAACCCACAAACTAATTACGAAACTGCAATTTTAATTTGCTATTTTCAGTTGATTTCATGTTCTGCTGGAACAGATCATGGTTTCCCTTCCTTCTTGCTGTTAGTTTGTTTACCTTTGTCAGATGTCATCTGTCTTTCAACGTGCAAATCTTTGCAGCCTCCGTTGGTATAGAAGTCTATCCATGCTTCTCATGGTTTTATTACATCACTGTGCTCTTCTAAATGCAGATTGATCAGTGGCATTTTAATAATTTTGGTAATATCTGTCCCTTTTCTCAAGCATCTGTCCCCCAGAGCCCTGCTGTGCAGGGACCGTGTTCTACTGAGCTGCGCACAGGGATGCCGGAATCTTTTATCTTGGATGCTTCTGTAATATATAAGTGTAGTTCAATTTATACATTCTTTGTGGTTACCTTTCACTTGTCAATACTCAATTTCAGCCCAGCTTTGCTGATACTTCAGTTCTTCTTCTTCCTGCCAGCTAAATTAACCTTGGGCTGTTCGCACATCTTGCCCAGTTATATGGTTCTTCCCCTTCTGGAAGTTCATTGAAGTTAAGCAACGCCGAGGTTAGCGTGGAGATTTGTAGCGCTCTTTTAATCTTTCATTTGGTTAAAGCCAGATTCTTATTTTATGTCGGTCCTTTTCCTTCTTTGCGTTTTTTGCAGAAGGTCTTTGGTAAGCCCAGTGATTTATGAATGTGTGGGGGTAATTCCAGTATAGGGGAGATGCACAACTTCCCTTTGCTTTTTTGGTGCTTAACGAATGGTGTTTATCCGGATGATTAGCCAGCCTGGTTTTGATCATTGCCGCATGGTTTTACCTGGCATTGAAGTTAGCTCACCCTGGTCTGTAATTCCCAGGAGAATTTTTAACTTCTGTTTTAAAGAATGTGATAATACTGGTAATTGACTGCAGTTAAGATGCGTATTTCTGTTAGTGTGTGAATCATTTAATAATGCTGTCAATAATGCAGTAAAGCATTTTAACAGGGTTTTTTTCTGCTGGTTGTCCACTTAGTGGACTCGGCAATCCATATTTTATGCCAATCCATAGAAGTGAGTACAGGTACCCTGGGTACTCGAAGAAAAAAAAAAGATACACAAAAGAGAAACAGTCTTGATGTAGTTCAGGAGCATGTTCCTATTGTGGGTTTTTTTTTGCCGTACAGTAGTAGAATAACCTGAATCAATAGTTGATAATTACTGAATGTTATCCAGCTTCTCCCCTTCTTGCTGAGCAGTTCTAGTCCAAAGTTGGTCACAGAATTGGCTCAGGCATCAACGCAAGTTCTTGTGTTCTTCACCTGATCGTGAAAGCAGCTTCTGTTTTATACTGTTAAAATTGAATTTTTTCATTATTCATCTGAACTTTAAGCTAGCACTGTCAGAAAGCACTGTGGAATGAGTTTTTCCTGGGAGGACTTTTGCAGGCATCGTGCGTCCTGAGCCAGGCAGCCCTTGAGGAGCGGTTGAGCGAACCCAGCGTTACCATTCTGCACTAGGCTATTCCTGGCTTCTCCCCCTGGCAGTGACATCCCAGTCCAGCCTTTCAGTGCCTGAAAAAAGGAACATCAGGGAAAGGCTTTGCAACAAGTTGAAAATGAGCAGTGATGTAGAAAATATGCCATGATTGAAGAAAAGCTGATTTAATTAAACATTTAAGTCTGGGACGCTCTGGTGTAAACAGCCTGTGGCTCCTGGCTTGCAAATTAGGTGTCTTTCTCTTTGTGGCTCATCTAGCTGTGTTTGTGCTTGCGGTACCAGGGTTTCTGTCACTCTGAGCTCAAAATATCGAATCCTGGTAAGTGACTGCGCACTATATGAGATAGGAGAATTTCTTCCCTTAAACCACAGGTGTGCAGCTGTTCTTGGAGGGGTGGCCAGCAACAACAGCACAAGTTACAGTGCAGCAGGGCCGCATCCATTCCCGCTTGTGGCATTTCTGTGTTAAGAGGAGGAGCTCTGTTACACGTGTGATTTAGAGGACAATATGGCAGGGTCTCATTCTAAGATTGCACCACATCAGGTGCAATCTGTTGAGCTTCCAGGCTGTTTCTGACATCTCCATTGTTTTCCTTGGAATCCCGTGGCTTGCTTTGCCATGTGAACTTAGCAGCGATGTTCAGAAGAGGAACAGTTGTTGTTTTAAAACTTCTCAATGAGTCTTGGAGCAACTGTGTCCAATTTAGGATCAATATGAAGATATTAAGAAAGCAAACCCTATTTTGTCCTATCCGTTAGCAGGATTTCTTCTGACTCTGTCACTGATAAGCGTGTCTTTGTGCCTTTTCAGTAAGAAGTTGTCATCGGTTAGATGTATACAGAATGACAGGGTTTATCACTTCTTGAAGGGAATCCTAAGGTCATCTTGTCCCTCTCCCCGCCCAAAAGAAGGATCAGCTCTATGTATGTTGCTCTTTTCAGGTGTCCAGCTAACTTGTTTTTAGAGGTTTTGTCACTAGCTGTCACAAGGACTTTAGTGTCATTAGGGTTGTTTGGGAGGGAGAGGGAACAGGTTCTTTCTTTTCAGCATCTTACTTGAATCTTTTATGCAGCAGTGTAAACCTATTTATTTTCATTTTTTTAATCGCCATCTGCTGTGGTACAGAGGACAGACTATTCCTTTTCTCTTTGCAGCGCTGTCTTATGTACTTGAAGACCGATCGCATGCATGCTTGATCTTCTTTCCCCTGGACTAAGTGTTCTTAGTTTGTACCGTCTCTCCCCTTGGGGGGCTTTGTTTCCCAGATCTGGAGTAGTTTCTGTCTTCCCGAGTTTCTCCAAATGGTCAATGTCTTTTCTTAAGCGTGTTTCTGTCAACTAGGCAGTTCTCTAGCTAAGGCCTCGCGCGTACTGACTGAATAAAGTAGGACTTTAACTTTGGATGTGTCTCAGGCCATGTTCCTATTTGTGCTTCCCTATCTGTGGGTTTTGCAGAATCGGGAGTTTATTGCCTTAAGTTTAATGTTTGAGCTCAATATCATGATGCCTCTCTTTAGGTCTGTTACATGGGCTTGCGTTTTCCATTCTGTACTTAGACATTTCTACGTCCCCTCTTAAATAACTTCCTATTTTTTCAAACTATTTCCCCAGTTTGCTGGGATTACTTAAATTCCAGTCCTTTCCTCCAGCATACTCATTCCCACCTGATCTATCCAGTCATGAGGATCATTAATGAAAATGTTGAATAGAATTAGCTCAAGGACAGACCTCTGTGAACCATGTTTAATATATCCTCCCAGGCAGTGTTACCATCAACAACTATTCTCTTAACGTTCTCCAAACAGTGTCATGCTCAGCCTATAATGAGTTTCTCTCGGTGATTTTTCCCTAGCTTGCTTATGCGAAAGTCTTGTGGAAAAGCTTCAAAAGTTTTTGCTAAACCAAGCTTATGTACAGCTGTATTCTAGGTGATGTTTTCAGAGTTTTTCACTCGGCTTTCATTTGGCTTCTGCTGCAAAACTGGACCTGTGTGGAGCCTGCTGTCCACAAGGTATGTGTTTGGTTTTGGTTTTTACTGAAATCCATTTTTCAGAGAAAACTAATAATTTTTTCTAAAGTGTGAGAGGATAGTCAGGCATGTGGACTACTTTGGTGCAAAATATGCTGCAAGCAGGTGATCTGTAAGTTTTCGTGGTTCTGCAGATGCGTTTTAATCTTGACCTGCAAGACTCGGTCTTTACAGCCTTGACTTTCTCACTGACGTCTGCTGTAGTCACAGCCCGCAATCAGAGCTGTTGTCAAACACTCCAGTGCCGAGCACCCAACCCCGCGCTGGATGGATCCAGTGCCAGCGCTGCAGCCTTTCTCTCTCGTGGCTCATGTCTAAATCACAGCATATGTGTCTTTTGGGGCTAAGCAGCAGCAAATTTTGCAGCTGAATTGAACAACAGTTTGGTGACAGGGATGAATCCTAAAAAGATTCTGGGCAGACATTCAGGCTCATTTTCATTCCAGTGGGGATTTGAATTTGCAGGTGAGTATTTTGGTCCATTTCAGTAGCACGGTGCTTTCAGGTGTGATTAAAATGCTTTTGTTAATACTTAAAAATCAAATAAGATATTTGCCGATAGTTGCTTCTCCTTTCTTGGCCTTGTAATAAGCATATGATAAATTCAACAGCTGATGTCGTGAGGAGCTATTGGATTTAAGCCCATCTGAAGATGTAGTTATTAGGACGCGTTCTGCACCTTTGTGTATAAGGAATAGGTCTCAGTTATGATGAGTGCTGCACAACTTCACCTCTGGCAGGGTGTTAGGCAAACAATCCCCAGCAGAAAACGTTTGCTGTTGCCTAAGCCATGGGAAATGCTCTCCTCCTCCATTAGCCTCGCTGCACTTGCTCTTTTTTTTTCCCTTACGAAATCGAAAGAGGAGGGAAACGTATCTTCGCAACCACGCAAGCAGGAATTAGCCCAACTGTATTTTACAGGTAAACTAACAAATAAGAGGAGAATCTGAGCGGCCCCCAGGGACCTGAATTTGTTTGCCGCTGGGCCGTTCTATCTGCAGCTGGCATCGGTGGAAACCTGAGTGCTCCATTAAAAGTCGACAACCTCTGTTCGCTGGGCCACGGGGCAAACAGAGACAGCCTGTTCTGCAGACAGACTGACGGCCTTTATCTCCCCCCACCCAGCTCGTGATGGGAAATGATGAGACTGAAACAAAAAGCTTGAAACTAGGACTCGGTACTTTTACCCTGCAGCTGCTGTACCAAGGAGGAGTAGCAACACAAGGTTGCCTTTCAGAGGCCATGTGGGAAATACACTGAGTGCAACCCATTAAATGAGGATTGGGGCTGATCTGTGGGTGCTGCCAGGAACGGGGAATAATAACATGGTGCTGGTGTGAGCCCCAGGTAGTGACCGGGGGAAGCACACATCTGAAAGTCTTCGTTCCAAAACCTTGTGGATTGCATGGGTAAGTTGCCACTCGCAAAGAAAATGGGGACAATAATCCATTATAGTGTCCACCCTTTCAGCTGTTCCCATGGATTAATGCCTTAAGCAACATCTTACTACTCTCTCAGCCACCCCAAGGAGGCTCAAACCTGCGCTGTCCTATAGCGTTATCATGCAGTAAATGTGACTGCTAAAATGATGCCTTGATGCTCTGGCTGCTCGCGAAGCAGAAAGTAAGGGTATGTGTGTCTTTGTCCCCATGGTACAACGGGATTAAATTGTACCTCAGACATGTAGGGTTAGGGATGATTCATGTGAAAATTCATAGAACTGGATGGTTTTGCCTTTTTAGAAGACAACGCTTCAGCCAAGGGACAGTGTGCCACACAGGAAGTACGCTGGGCTTTGATGGTATCAGTCTGAAAGGAAATGCACGATACTACTCCGAATGCAGGGGAAGTGGTCTTTCCACTACGAGTTTGCAGATATTTGACTGGTAGAATCATCAGTTCTCCTGTGTAAAAGAATATACCTTTGCCCCATCCTTTCTGCTCCTCTGCCCCTTTGTTCCCCCTGCTGTTTTTGTCAATAGAGCTCTCCGGTACAGGCAGCGAGTCACCGTCTCCCATAGGCTTAAAGGCTGTGTTTTGTTACTGAATGCTGCTGGTTTGTTCCTTGCTGTTTTCTTTTGGAGTCTGGGTATGTGAGCTCTTCAGTAGTAACACTGGAGTTTTGGGTTTGTTTGGGGGCTTTGTGCATAATCCCGCTATGCTTTTACTTTTTATGACACCAGTTGAAATAACGTGTGTAAAGGGAGAATTCCCCGAACCAGCTGCCTTCTGTTCATCTTAATCTCTAGTCAGTGTGAGTGACCTTACGATATCTATCAAGACAGTTTGTGCTCTAAAAGCTTGAATGTAGGAATGAACGCTGCAAATATCCTTCTCCTCTTAGCTTTCCCCCCTGTGTTGGGTACATAGATTGAACCACTGTTGCAATTACCTGTTGAATGTAAAGGTGGTAGACCATGAATGGGATTTTCAGACACAGTAGCCTTAAGCCTACTCTTAAAACAGTCGAAGTGAGTTTTATGGCTGACTTCAGTGGGATGGGCATGTCCCCAGCATGCAGCTGAGGGCCCAAACCCAGCCACTACCATATGGCTGCATGAGCGACCTTGGTATTGTCCAGCACGCTTCTCCATCCCACCATGTGAATGTTCCCAGAATTGGGGCGTTTTCCCCTGAATTACAAGGATTTAACCTCTCATTTGTAGGATGTACTTCACTGCTTGTACGATAGTCTCTACATCTCTCCTCACATACACAATAAACTCTGTCATCCCTGCACAGGAGGAAAAAGGGAAGGCAAATGTCCAGGGAAGGTCACACGTGAGCACAGACCACTAAATGCTTTTGGATATTGTCTTTCGGTTGTAACCATGGGTAAAACCTAAGGATAACCCAGTGCAAAAATGGGGTGAGGATGGCTCCAGAAAAAAATACTTCTGGCTTAGAGCTTGTGACCCTGTTTTTATGTCAATTTGACCATGCTGTTGCACTGTGTCAAAGGGTAAAGCAAAGCAGTTCCATGTCGGATGAAGCAGTACAAGACCTTGCTAGGAGGGGTTTGTGGACCTGCTTTGCTGGTATCTATCACTTAATGCAGAAGTCTTGACGATTTCAGAGTCCTCTCTCTGCCTCTGAGATAGCAGTGGGCGCTTAAGGTCTTGCCTTTTTCGTAGCTGTTTCTCAAATCTGTGTGAAGAATCTAAGGGAAGGTTTGTGGTGAAGAGGATGGTAGGAATGGGGGGCAGAAAAACTACACACGCGCTTTTGGTTGATTAGTGATTAACTTCAGCTTTCAAGCCCCTCTCCCTGCACCAGGCGTAGGTCCAAGCCTGCTGCTTGGCTTCGTGGCTGCTGACACTTCAGAAGCGTTAAGAGTGGGGAAGAAGCCCAATGAGCTGAACGTCAGCAAGGATTTGGCAGTTCCGCAGTCCCTTAGCAAGTCGCTGTGGCATGCACGTTGAATAGTGTCTGCCAGGTAAGCGGATCATGTGTCTTTTCGGTCCCAGTTTCAGCTACTTTGTGTCTGTCATTTTCGACTCCGGAAGGATTGCCCTGGGTCTCTCATGGTCCCAAGAGTGCCCATCTCTGAGCATTTTGGGAGATGCCTTTGGTTTGCAGTTACCTCTGCCTCCTGCTTTGTGACCAGTTTTTTTTTCTCCCTTCCCTGCATTTTCTTACATTCTTCTGGTCAATAGGTTTTGTTTCTTAGAGCACGAAGAGCAGAGTTAGAGGCGGAAGCAAGGCACAACTCAGATATGCCCCCATCTCTCTTCAATCTGTTTATCTTCCGCAGAGGCCTGATAATGAATGACATTCATATAAACAGAGGGTGAAAGACCTGATGTGCACAGTTCAAACATCCTGTCATGATCTGGGCACATGTACTTGATTGAAAAATAAACACCTAACATGCATAAACACGTGATGTGTTTTCCTGGTTAAAATTTCATGTCCCTGTGCTCTATTTTTTTTTTTAAGGCCTACAGCTCATTCCTCCATTTTCCCACCATCCATGAGATACAACCCAGTTTCTGCTTCGAGCTGCTGGCTGCGACTTGATTCCTGCCGTAGGCAAGTTTACCTGAATGCAAGTTTGTGATATAGCAAACAGTACTTCAGGGAAATACTTGGATGCTTTTCTCTTTCTAGCGGTGACCCGTAAACCATTTTACACATTTTAATTTAACCTTGTCTCTCCTGCTCAATGCACTTGAGAGAAAAGACAGTGTTTCGGTCTAGAAAGCCACGTAGGTAGGACCAGGCTGTCATTTCAAATTTTGGGATATATTCTTGCAAATTTGCCAAGACCCAGCTGGGCAAAGCCTTGAGCAACCTGGTCTGAACGAACTGTGCTTTCAGTGGAGGTTGATGCGAGGTGGTCTCTCGATAGCTTTTCCAATACGGGCATTTCTATGAGTCTGTGCTAGGTTGTGTGCCGCCATAGCTGCGATCGGGTGTTTTCACGCTGAAATTCCTGTAGCTTAAAAGAAAAGCAGCAGCTATCAGTCTGTCCCCGGGAGCTCTTCCACTTTGGAGTTGGCCTCTTCTGCCAGAGAACAGCTGAAGTGTAAGGACATTCACAACACATCATATTTCTTTTTTGGGAGTGTTTGGAAGCTGATTCCCTGCCATGGAAATCCAACTATGCAACTCTCAGGCCTGGAAAAGAAGGAACTGGAAGTCCTGGAAAAGACGAGATGAGTCTAACTAATAGGTGTGTGTGCGTGTAGGAAGGATGCATTGGCCACTTGATGTTGAAGGCCAAAAGCGTGTTCCAGCACCGTCCTTGGATACCTTTTTCGTCGCCAGCTTCTTTGCAGTATGTTCCTACAGGAAGATTTTTTTTTTTTTTTTTTTTTTTTACCTGAAGACCAGATGTTTTCAGGAGCTGAGGGAAGACTAACAGAGAAAAAAGATATATCCAGAAGGTGCAGTGAAACTCTTTTAGAGCCATCATTTGGAGTAAATGTGGTTTGGTGCCAGGTTCCACCTGTGCTCAGTGCTGGGCTGTCTTGAACATCTCTGGCAGTGCTCTGCCTGCGGTAACCAGTGGATTCTCTGTGCTTGGGCCTATGAAGATAAGAGTGATCCATGGCTGGGAAGTCACTGACCATATGTGGTGGTTTCACTGTGCTCAATCCTACCCCAGTGGAGGGACGTGACAGAGTGTCCCAGAGTCGTGTTTCCAGAAAGGAGACCTCCATTTCACGACAAGGGGATACGCGCTTGCCCATATTACTTACGGAACAGACCTTGTGGCAAAGACCTTCAAACTTTTGTGCTTTCTCCTACATCTGGAAAAGCAGATGGCAAGCACGGTTCAGGAGGGCTGATGTTAGAGAGGATCAGGCCTTGAGCGTGCAGGACTCGGTGACAACCATCTTGGCATAAGGTCTCTGGTGCGGAGGCTTACGTGTGCGGTTGACAGCTTTGTCCATGCGAAGAAGTTTGTTTTTACTAGGAGCCGCGTTGTGCGTGCTGTTCATCCCTAGCTGTCTCTTTGCCCTCCCGCTATCCTCAGCTCTTTTAGAAACCTTAGATTTATCACTCTTGGATGGTCTGTCTTGTTCTGGCTTTTAAAAATAAAAGCTTTTCGAAGGGCCTTTGGAACAGGCTGTGTTGTTTTTGGCTGGGGCTCTTAGTGACACTCATTGCAGAATTAAAAGTTCTAATTAGAAAGCAAAAAAAAAAAAAAGAAGAAGAAGAAAGAAAAAGGCAAGGGAAGGAAAACACATTGCTGCAAAATTAAGGTGGATATTTTAATTGCCTCAGAGGCACAGAATTCAGGTCCCTTGCGGAGTTTGTTCTGCCCCAAAAGATCACTGTGGAAAATGATCACTGCTTTCCATAAGTAATCTAGAACCTCTTCATTTTAAGACCTCAAACAAGCATCTCTGCCAAGACACTTGGATGCTGCCTCAGTTGATGCAAGCGTCCTAATAAGAACCATTTAAAACTTACACACATGGTGTGGAGAGGACTGGATACCAGGAGAAAGGAGGAGTTAAGGATGGCAAGGGAGAAGTTGTAGTGAAAAATAGATGCAATGGAAACAGAAATGCAGGTGACCTCCATGACCTTGGATTTTTCGAATGGTTCGTTTCCCCTGGGCAAGCTTCTTCAAAATTTCTCTGAGATCATCCGCCGGCAGGCTCTGCGCCGCAGGGGAAGGAGGTATGTGTTTGTAGAAATCCGTATGGGCCGCTGCCCGGTTTGAGCGGGTGCTGCTTGCCGTGGCGCTCTCTTCTCCTCTGTGGGCGCGTGCTTGGCCCTGGCCAAACCCTCAGGTCTTTCCATGGTACCTTTCAGCGGGGCGGCGGTGGCTTTTTTTTGTGCTTGTTGGTGTTTATGTGTGTTTGTGTCCACCAGAACCCCCGCGAGGTCCCAGTCGTGCTCTCTGCAAAGCTGCTTTGAGAAGAGGGGAAGAAGAAACAGGGAAAAGGAGATGATTGACAGTAGCCCTTTAGATTTCTGTTGTTAATGCACCAGTAATAAGATAAGGCTTATCTTTAAATGTTCGTGGAATCAAGACTTTGATGGAAACAGGCTTTTGGGTTAATATATTTTTGATAGATAAAGCAGAATGAAATGGAAAGACCAGGAGAACGTACAGTGTAAGGAGAAAGACGTATTTTTCTTTTCAGTCTCTCTCCTCACTCGCTCTCTGTGTGCGAGTGTTTGACGTGCGTATATAAATGATGTGTTTGTAAACACACACTCAGTGCATGTGTTTTTTGGGGGGGAGGGGGCGCGGGGGCCTAAAAGGGGTGTCTCTTCTGTAAGAGGCAGCTGAGCGAGATGAAACCTGCTGCTGCCTGCCAGTTGAGATGAGAGATCTCACCCTCTCTTCCTCCGCTTCCCTTTAAGTCCAGCTACTGCCAGGTGGGTAAATGCGAGCAGATCAGAGGCTGCGATACAGCCGAGGTTTTTGCTTCCCCCTCCTCTGTCGTGGAAGAGGGAGTTGCGTGCCGGCCCCTCGGAGGAGTTTGGACAGCAACGTTCCGGTGGCCGAGCTGCTGCGCAGGGGGAGTTTAGGATGTTGCAGCCGTTAATGCGCTTCAGCTCAAGCCCGTTGTATGATCTGTTTTGCATATTTGCACATTTGGATGAAATTATCTCGCAACCGTGCGTAGTACAGTGTCTGGGAACGCCACGCCAAAGGGATGCCGTCTCCTTGCAGCAAAGAGCTGCAGCGTCTCTGACTTGCATCACGGACCGTTTGGTTGCTGGTTTTCAGTTCTGTATGTAAATCACAATTGTTGAATTTTTATCTACCCAGCCTCCTCCCTCTCTTTTGTATCACTTCAGTGAGGAGTCATCTTTCCTTTCTTTTATCTCCCTGCCCATGAACTCCTGTGCTGGAGCCCCAGCCGCCCGAGCTGTGCAAGTAGATGTGACGGGGAGGCGGAGGAAGGAAGACGGAGCCTTGTCATGCCGCAGCCCTAATCTAGGGAAGAAAGCAGAGGGGAAACCTCCTCTGATACTGCAGTTACAGCTCTGGGGGGACATGCAGAGTTCACCCTAGCTTTCAGGTGGGGGAGGCAAGTTTGCCGTTTGTATCTTTAGGGGAAGGCAGGTGGATTTAGTGGTGTCGTGTGGAGTTGGGGGTGAGAGGTGAGGGAGGAGGTAAGGTGCTAGAAAGGCAAAGAGGATTCAGCTGTGGATGGGTGTGCGTGGATGCCTGTCCATCCCGGTGAACACAGCGCAGGGAATGGTAGGAAGGGCTGGGCCACAGCGGCAGAGGCCATAGCTGCTGGTCCCATCTCCCAGACAATGATCTAAGATCAGCGATCTCCATCACAGAGAAAGAAGAGAAGCACGTGGCAAGCTAGGCATTAATCAGGCCCAAATCCCCACATAGTCTGGAAGACAGATGGGACCTAGTCCTGTACCTACAGAAATGCAACCTCCTTGCAAGTGTCCGAGCTGTCGGTTTTGTCTGTAACCCACCTGGACTCAAAACGATCTCTCCCTCTCAGGATGCGCTGGCATACCCCCAGCATCTTACCGGATCTTACAAACCATTGCTGCGAATTGCTGCTAGAGCATCATGTTTAACTGCTAGGAAGTGGTGCCTGGCAAGTGGATGGCACAGCTGGGAGGGGAAGGTTCCAGGGTCTTTGGAGACAGACAAAAGGATTAGTGGGCCTAAAAAACCTGATTCAGATCAACCTGGGAGAGCAAGAGACGCAATTTTTCATTTGATTTTCACCAAACCTTTAGTGCGGCTATGCCAAATTAGGGCTTTGATTTCTCTTATTGTAACAAGATCCCTTCGGCTTGGATTGAGGTTTTGCTTGTTTTTGAAGAGGTTATGAAGTCAGCTCTGAATGAGACTCATGGGGCAAAAGCTTTGGTTCTTTTCGAAACCGGTGGCAGAAATCTGACTTAGTGCCGTTAGGACTGGCATCAAAGCCAGACAAACAATTTTTTTCAAGGCGTAGTTTTCACGGAACGGACTACAGACGCAGTAGAAAACAAATTCCTCGTGTATTTATCGCTTATGTTTATTTCAACCTTTCGCCGAGCGTTGGGCTCTCAGCTCTGCCTTCCTGAGCTTGCTTGTCCCTGGTTGTGGCCGCGCTGGTGGTGTTTCTCCCCGTGGCTGGGTGAGTGCATCGATGCTTGTGAGCACCCGTCGCAGGTGCCAATATTTGCACCACCCTGAAATTAGCTTCCTTTGAACAATTTTCACTGGTAAACCCCTGCCATTAGGAACCAAATGTGTTTTAGAAACCTGCGTGTACGTTGATTAGAATGTATTTGTGTAACTCATGGACCTCTATATTTAATTAACGTAAAACAACTGTCTTGAATCTAAGAAGCTATCTAGTTGCAATTAGTTCTTGTTTGCTAATTAATTACCAATGGATGATTAAAGACTTGTTTACTGAGGTTTAGCAGCTATCAAGACACACATCTAGTACTCAGGGGATTTACTATGCGGTAACGGGATTGTTGAATTAAATTCTTATTGGAGACCTTTAAGCTGCGACCAAAGGAAGCGGCTCTGCAGCCGGAGTTTCCTCTCGTCCGTGTCCTCCTGGATCTGCTGCCGTGGGTAGCGTTGCCCCTGAGGGGGGAGGTTGCGTGGATCCTCCTGGATCACCGGGGGCGGGTGACTGGTTTCCTTCTGCAAACCAAAGGTAAGGAAAAACAGGATCTCAGGTCTTGGCCGTGTTGGTGGAGCAGCTCTGCTCGCAGACGCTCCCAAATGCTGCCTGTCTGGTCTGACAGTCGTTACTTCGTCTTGGTCTCGTCGCTGATGCTCGTCACATGTCTTACTCCAAACAGACCGCCATGAACGGACTCTCTTTCTTTTTCTGTTGAGATTTGTTTGCAAACTGGCTTCTGCGCGTAGGTTTTTGGGTTTGCTTATTTTGACAATTTGCTGCATGTTTTAGTTGAATTGTTTTAAGTCTGTGGATTTGTTTGCAGCTTTAGTCCCTGTGTTTATGGTCTCTTTGGTCACCAAAACCCAAGATTCTGCTCACCACTTGATGAATTGAGAACAAGATTTATGGTGGTAATTAGTGGCTTTTTTGGGTAACCAGCTTGAAAGAGGCTTGAGAAAGCGGTGCGGTAGCTGTTTTTTCAAAGCCAAGCTCTCGAGGTGTCTGGAGATGTGCAGCCAACATTGCTCCGTGCTTTTGACAGCCCTGCCACGCACATCGTGGGTAAAACAACAGACAGGAAAGTTAAACAGATATTCGTACGCAGAAGCTCTTGGTTTTACCGGTAGAGAGTTGTTTCCTAGAGACTGGCGTGAACAAAAGCTGTTCTTGCACGTGTTGGTGAATAATAAGGGACAGAAACGTGGTTTATGAGGGCAGCAGTTCAGAGTTCGAAGGGACGGTTTTAAAAGCTGTCTTGCAGGATCTTTCAGCTTCTCTGTCGAGGGCTGCTCGTCATTTCGGTTTTTAGCCCGTAGGTGATGAGGGGGAGGTAGGAGACTAGCAAAGGTGCTGGGAGGTTCGATGTGGAGAGGAGCCTGGTAGGATTTCATGGAATGATTTCATCCAGTCTTTCATTTTCTCTTGTGCTTTCCTTATTTATAAGCCCGAGGTGGGGATTGCTTTTCTCCCAGCCTCTCTCACTAAGCAGAGCTGGCAGGAAAAAAAAAAAGAGAGAGAGAGAATGAGCAACAGCGGCAGAAAAGTGATTAAAAAGAATAATTAGCATTTGCCCCTGATAAATGAGCAAAGCCATTAATTAGACTGATTTACTCCTGGCTTTTTTTTTTCCCTTCTCCCTT
>VXBH01001123.1:266784-324127 GCA_013400035.1 Rynchops niger
GAAGTCCTTTTTCATAAGAAGTGGCTCAGGAGCAGCCTTCTGCCTGAGCCCGCAGAGGAGAAGGGGGGCTCTTCTGGGAAGCGTGCAGTGCAGCGGGGGGGAGAGAGGAAAGAAAACAAACAACATCAACAAGTGCGCGGTCGGTGAGGTTTAAAAATCCTCCCCCCTCTGGGCTGTGACGGCAGCGGGAGATGTTAGCGACCGTGAAGGGAGGAGAAGCTTTTCCCATGGTGTCTGATCCCGGCATCCTCTCCCGTGCCCGTGGAGGGGGCTGGGTGNGAAGATGGGCACGACCAGGGAGGATAATAAAGAAGAACTGTCACTTCCCGGGCTGTAGCTTTGTTGGCCCTCCTGCTTTCTGAGATAAAGACACAGCGGCCGGTCTGGGTTCTGTATCAAAAGGCTGATTTGGCTGCTTGATTATATATGAAATATAGATTTAAAGCTTCACTTACGTTCCCAAAAGCGAATCAATCGCGCGGGGTAAAGCCTGACACGTTTGTTATGATCGCTAAAGAGCTTTGCTGGGCTTGTTGATGCTCGTAGTGGCTGGAGGGGCTTTAAAAAGCTGTTTGGATCCAGTTTACTGAAATCTTGCCGGTTCAGAATACATTATTTATTAATAACAGCGCAGGGTGGGAATGCTTTTCTCGCTGCTATCCTTCTACCCCTGAGTTTCAGGAAACCGCCTCCGAAGGAGGAGTTAAACCTCCTTTTACCAGGCAGAAAGGGAAAGAGAGGCAGAAAAACTTCCAGAAAGGCTGTGATCTAGCTGTGATCCTTCTGAAAATGACCTCACTCAACAAATTGGTTAAATGCTTTGCTGGATCTGCTGCTTTAGGCTTTGTTCCTGGAAAGCAGAGTTTATTAGACCTGGAGAAAAGCTGCCTGAATGGTTTCGGGTACCCACGCGAGCTCTTGTAGAACAAGCCAGGGCATCTCCGTGGGTGCTGGGGGAAGAAACACCTTTCGGGGGCTGTGGATCTTTGCCATATTCACCTCCCTTGCGGCGCTGGCAAGCACAGAGCCGGAAGGTCGGGGCGATGGCGTGAGTTTGCCGGGCAGCCGCCGTTGGAGCCCTCCTGCCTCGGCTGACGGGCCTCGGGGGCTCGTCTCTTCACAAATGACACGCGCACGCAGGCAGAAATAAAACCCTGGCAATCGCTTTCTGCAAGAGCCGCGCTGCTTCCAGGGGGAAGGAGCGCGGAGTAATTTGATGCCTTCATTATCTTCATAACACGAACCAATTTGTCAGCAAACTACTGTGCGGCCTGATTCCTGATTGCAGAGAAAACCAGGCTGGGAGAGAGGACTATTATTTGCAACTAGTTTAAGCATTGTTCTTTTTCAGAGGAATATAAATATACGGCATGGACCTGGCTCATTAGACACTTATCCGTTTGTATTTATGGTTTAATTAAATAACTGCACAGGAGGACTTTGGTTTCTAAGCACAATAACCGTTTTGCCCTCCTTACAGCAGTTTCTTTCTGAGGGAGGCTTGGCAGGCACGAGGGCGTTTAATCCGTCAGCTCCCATCCCTTGATGGAAAGAAGGAAGTAAAATACTTTAACCCCCGTTGTACAGACGGTGGGGGGGGGGCTGAGGGGTCAAGACTTTCAGTGACCAGCCCTGGGCTGCTCTGGTTACTGGCCCTTGCGAGAACGCTTCGTTTTCTCCCTGAAACGTGGGGCTTAGGAAGTTGGTGTGAGTGACTGATTGCTCTTTGCTTCTAAACAGAGAGACAGTCCCCCGTGGAGCATCCGAAGAGCCGCTTTCACCTCCCTTCTTGTTTTGTTACAAATTCCAGGCTTATTTTAGCTTTCCAGCCCCCCTGAATCTGCCTTTTTTTTTTTTTTTTTTTTTCTTTTCCAGATATGGAGGAGATTTTCTTGCCACTGCTCCGGTTGTAGCCTAGAGCGGGAAGGATGCGAAGCACTGGGTACGATCCCTCGGAAGGAGCCCCTGCGCAGCGTCCTGCGCTGCTCCCCTGTCCCAGGAGATAACCCCCACGGGCTGGATTCCAGCTCAGACCGGGCAGGACGGGGCAGGAACTACCCGCCAGGGTGGATGTAACGTCGGGTGTGAGGTGGGTTACAAACCACCGGAAAAGCTGCAGCCAAGTTAGGTCAGCCCTCTGCCTGTCTCTGAAGATGGTGCCGTGGTACTGCTTTCTGTTCTGGTATTGCCTTCAGACACACCAAACCCCGTGGGGGTTGCCACCCCGTATTTCCCATAAAACCAATTCCACAGAAGATTCGCTTCGAGTTCTTGAAGCGGGGGAGTCAGTGTCATGGCTCTGGAGCGGAGGCCAGGGGAAAGTTAAAGCTACTTTGGGGTGTAAAGGTAGGCTCTCTGTGTCTACCCATCCCTTCCTTTCTTGCATTAGCTCACCTCTGTGATCGCAAGCTGGGACGGAAGACAGAAGGGTTATGAGATCAGGCATAGATCTTCAGGCAGTGCTTTGACTTTAAGGCTGAATTTTCTCTCTGAAAAGTCAGGGGAAATCTAAAGGTGCTGCCTGTTGCTTAGAGAATAGAGAGGAAGAGCGCTTTGACACTGTATTTCGTTATTCCTAATCCCTGTGATAGCTAATGTTGGGTGTTTTTGTGTGTTGGTGGTTTGTTTTTTTTTTTTTTTTAACTCTTTTTCCATGTTTAATGTGGTCCCTTAAATTGCTTAAGCTTCTTTTTCTTGTCTTTAACTCAGTTAAATCAGATTCCCCCATACCCTGAAATATAAAATACATGGAGGTTTTCTCTAAAGCGTGGTTTATGCAAATAATTCCCTCTCTGCATTCCTGTGCTCGAGTCAAGCACTGCATATCTGATTGGGCTCTTAATGACTTTTGGGAATCATTTAAATATCCAGCTGACTAGCCCAGTTAATAATCAAAGCTGCAGCTCCTTGAAGCAGGAGTGACTCATAGAAGAAGAAGAAAAGCTGCTGGTTCTTTCGAAGCCTGGCTCCTGCCCCTTCGCCAAGGTGTAGACTCTGAAGGGCACGGTGTTATCAGATGTTCCCAGGCAAGGTGCCTCCTCGCTGCCTTTGCTCCCTGTCGCACGTTCCGGTGGCACAAGCTGCCAGCTCGGTTGCTGAACATCTGTTGCCTGTGCCTCCCGTTGCAAGGGAGATCACTGGCGCTTGCAGATTAAGCAGTTCAGGGGCAAATGTGGTGTTTGAATTGCAGATTTTTTTTGTTGCGGGGGGCGGGGGGGGAACCCTTAGATGTTGGCACTGGGGATAGCGCTTGGGAGACAACTGTCTTTACTCCTGCGTGCTTAAGTGTGTCCTGATGCTGCTGGTGCTATCTGGGAATGAATTGGAAAAGAGTGAACGCTGGGATTTGCTTGAGGGATTGCTAATCTAATTCGGGGTGTCCTTTCCCAAAGGCGTGTTACTCTATTCTGATGTTTGTCCCAGTTTTTAAGGTATTTTCAGAGCATCTCACCTAACGCCGCCTGAAGTTTCAGTTAGTTTCTAGAACGAGCTCTTTTTTTAAAATTTTCTGTTCTAGAGTGCCATGGATTATTGTCGCATGCTGTTACTGCAGGCTGCACTGCGGCCGGACAGAATTCTGCTCTGGTAATGGAAAAATAATAATTAGGTATGTTTTCCCTTCTTTCGGACCCCAGCATTACTCTCCTGAGCACAAACATGATGTTAGGGCTACCTTTGGCATCTCTGTAGTCTCTTTTGTGTCCTGAATGGCACTATTCACCAAGACATGCTGCTGCTCTGATTTATGAATCGAGATATATTCCACCAGAGAGAACGAGTGCCAGGGGGAGGAGAGCAGGGCTTTGATCTCGCTGTGCTTTTGAAATATGACTGTAAAATCGGAATTAGATTGTAATCGCTTTGGGGCAGGGACAGCTTTGTTTGCCCTGTGCAGTGCCTAGCGTGCTTTGGGTGCCATGTTATCACCAGCAGAGGTTGAGTAATGAGCGATGCTCACAAACTGTACCTATTGACCCTGCAGAGCTGAGGGGCTGTTCTCTCCTCATTCAATAATTCAGAGTACGTTTTGGTTTCTTTCCCCTTGCTCCATAGTAACTGGACTTTGCTGGTCTCCCTGATGGTCGGTGTGGTGGGATGGATTGGCTTGCCTTGCCCTTGCCTGGGGTTTGGTGCTGTGGGGAGCTGCTGCACGAGCCATGTCACCTGCCGTGGCTGGTCTGTGGCACTCACTCTCTGCGGCTGGCCTTGGGAAGCCTTAAAATGGCAAAGATGGCAAGTAAAAGCAGAGGGTGTGTTTGTACTTGAGAGGAGGCCAGCAGACCGTTGGCCCAGCCTTTCTGTTGCTCCCAGGCTGTCCTCAGCGAGAGCTCCCTTCCAGGCATGCTGCTGCTTCTGGTTTGCCCTAAAGGAACGCTGCTGGGGAAAGGGACCTGAGCATCTGTTGGTTACACGTATTCTTATAAATAAGAAAAATTCTCACAAGGTCCTGAGACCCCTTTTGTTGCTCTCTGCAATGAAACCTCAGTTCTTAAAAGCTATCTGTGGCTTTGCTTGACAAATACCTGAGCAATTTAGGGTGGCAGTGTCCATCTTCCCTTCTGGAACGCAGGCCCTGAGGAGAATGCCAAGGAGAGCTCTGCGGTGGGATGGCCACACGCAGGGAGCTGCTGGGACCCGTCACGGATTTTTCCCGTTGCAAATGTGAGTGTAGAGGTGCCGTTCGCCTGGGGCTGGGAGACTTTTCTCTTGGTTTGAAGTTTTGGAGAAGGCGTACAAAGAATGTGGGGCATTTAGTCAATGGGCTGAGTTGCGCTAAACCCACAAAACAATCCTCTGAAATTTCCTTTCCTTCACTGTCTCCCTCTTTTCTTCAAATCCCACCTCCCTCCTGCCCCCGGGTGCGAAATGTAGAATTTTATTTTTGCTTGTTAATTGCCTGCCCTAAATCAAAGGTTTTCAGTGGGGGAGGCACAGCTGAAGACGTCCTGTCCGCATCCCTCCAGAACTGCGCTTTCCTCAGCTCTAAAAGCAGCGCTGTGCGTGACGGCTTCACCAGGCTTTTGCTGTCACTGCTACTCAAACCCCTGGTTTAATTCACAACCATTGAACTCGAGTGGAAAACCTGCCTTATCATTGTAGGGCGAGAGGAAGGAAAGGGTACTCAAGGTGCGATTGCTGTGGTTCCTAAGTGAGTCATGGGTTTTGATGTTGAAAGGGGTGTCCGTGTCCTCCTAAACTGTGTCTGTGGCTCTGCTTTTTAAGGTGAGAGATGGTGTTTCTGTCTGTTCTGCACCTGGTGGTTCAGACTTGAGGACAGTAGCTTCCATAGCCTCGGCAGTTGGAGTTGTGCAGCTTTGGGATAGAGGGCTACCCCACTCCGGGATGCCCTGTGGCAGCGGGGAGGTCATTTCATAGAATCATAGGGTTGGAAGGGACCTCTGGAGATCATCTAGTCCAACCCCAGTGGCATTTAACCTAGTGGCAACCATTTTCAGAAGAGGGGCAGCATCATCCTAGGGAAGCTTAGGAAGAGTGGGCTTGATGAATAGACAGTAAGGTGGATAGATAACTGGTTGAAAGACAGAGCTCAGAGGGTCGTGATTAGGGGCACAGGGTCTAGTTGGAGGTCAGTGACAAGTGGTGTTCCCCAGGGGTCAGTACTGGGTCCAGTGCTCTTCAATATATTCCTCAATGACCCGGATGAGGGGACAGAGTGCACCCTGAGCAAGTTTGCTGATGACACAAAGCTGGGGGGGGTGGCTGACACACCGGAAGGCTGTGCCGCCATCCAGAGAGACNGACAGCAGAGAGCTACCAAGATGCTGAGGGGACTGGAACAACTCTCTTATGAAGAAAGGCTGAGGGATTTGGGTCTCTTCAGTCTGGAAAGAAGGCGACTAAGGGGGGACCTTATCAACACTTATAAATCCTTAAAGGGTGGGTGTCAGGAGGATGGGGCCAGGCTCTTCTCAGTGGTGCCCGGGGACAGGACAAGGGGTAACGAGCACAAACTTGACCATGGGAAGTTCCACCTGAACATGAGGAGGAACTTCTTTACCCTGAGGGTGGCAGAGCCCTGGCACAGGCTGCCCAGAGAGGTGGGGGAGTCTCCGTCTCTGGAGACATCCCAACCCCGCCTGGACGCGTTCCTGTGCCACCTGCTCTGGGTGACCCTGCTCTGGTGGGGGTTGGACTGGGTGATCTCCAGAGGTCCCTGCCAACCCTATGGTTCTGTGATTCTATGATGGGCTCTCAGATTATTTGAACTGAGCCGGCTGGGAAACGCAGTCTTTGCAGAAACTTTGCAGAAATACAGAAACTTCGCAGGAAGAGAGGACTGGTTTTTCCCATCTGTCGTGATAAGATGCAGGAGCGCTTTTTTAAATGGTCATGCTTTCCTAAGAGTAGATTGTGATTCAGCGAAACAGAAAAAGGTGCCTTTTTTGAGACCCACCAAACCAGAGTTAAAGCTGAGGTACGCTCCGGTGATGTCTCCAGCTCGGTTGCCCAGAGGTGCTGTGCTCTCAAATGGCACGTGTTGTGTCCTAAGTGGCACTGAGTTGCGTCCCAAAACCCTCGCCTAATTGTCTCGGTTCTCCAGCTGCAAAGATTCATTGAAAGAGACGGAAATTTCTTGCCTCCCCAGCCGGGACGAAAAGCTGGTGAAAGGGAGGGGGGAGAGCTCAGAAGGAGACTGTGCTGGCAGATGACTACGGCGAAACTTAGAGCCCCCGTTAGCGCATCAGTCCCTCCAGAGTAGCTGATAGCACGTGTGAAATGCAGCAAGTCCTCAGGCCGTTGTGTAACTTGGGGGATGCCTGCAGCCGCTCGTCATAATTAATCATTTAAGCAACAGTAAAATCAAGTGACTTTACTGACAGTATCCAAACTGCTGACCTCAATGCGTTCTAAAAGTTTGCTGGATACTGAACCTCGAATGACCCCTGGATGGATCTGGAATAATAATTTTCATAATCCTCAAGTCATTATCTTAAGAGGGAACGTATTGTTCTCCTAATTAAGTCCGTCCACACGCTGTGCATCTTCCCATGCAAATGCACTGTGCATAAACTAATTAAAAGAAATATACAGCCACAAGGACTTAAACTGTCTTTTATGCAATCTCTTTAAATTATAAGGAGTTTGCCTCCTCCCCTCTCTCACACGCTCACTCTAACAGGGAATTCGGCACCATATTCAGCAGGGAAAACCACTGAGCAGTTTTGGAGCAGAATCTGGAATTCCCCAGAATTTATTAGAAAGCCTTTGTTTTATGTCGGTTTTGTGAGGGTCTTGGATGCGTAGACGATCCTAATTAAGAGAGAGTTATGATCGTTTAATAGGAGACAGTCCCTGCCCTGAAGAGCTTACGGTCTAAACAGAGGAGCCAGCCAAAAGCTGCAATAGCCTTGGTTCGCAGTTGAACGGCTCAGCCGTCGAAGAGTTGAATGACTTCTTCAAGGTCAGAGACACAGAGCTGGAAACTGGAGGCAGGTCTGCTCCAGCACTGCAGGTAACTAACTCTTCCCCCTTTAGCAGTAGACCCAGAAGATGTAATAGGTAGAAACTTACTTGACGCAACAGCACCAAAGGGGAATTTCCCAGCGAAACTCACTGGTGTTTGGTTAGCCGGGAATCGGCTGTGAGGCAGCTGGGCTTCTTTCAGAAGCTGTTTCACGTCCTCAGGTGTGGTGGAGGCTGTCCCGCTGACAGCAGTGTGTTAGAGGCACGTGACCATCTTAAAACACTTTCTGCCGTGCCTCCCCGCTTGAGGGGCTCAGCAACACCGTGCGGATGGAGCGGAAGCCCCCGGTGCCAGCGGTGTACGTGTGTTCCTGCTGTCCGCGTGCCTCGGGTTGGACCGTGATTTTGATGAACCCTGGCCTGGCCCCCGTGTTCGGTTGTGGCAAGAACATGAATGAAGGATTGAACAATGTTGAGGGATGTCGTCAGGGTCAGCCTTTTTGCAGTAATCTCCCTTGGGACTGTTGCTGACATTGCCTTTGGCTTCTACTGTGCAGAAGAGGCGGGGTGGAAGCTCTGATATGTTCTGCTTCCTATTTCCACTCCTCTTGCAGGACGTGCGTCTGGTGTCTGCACGTCTGTCAGAGCGCTCTGACATTACTGCTTGCTCTCCTCCTGTAAGAAATCAAGAGCAACTTAAGTATTTTGTCCAATATATCATCATAGTCTCGGTGGGTGCAGGCAGGGATGTCTGTGCGTACTGACGTGCTAAACTGGGGGGTAGCCTAAACCAGTGGGTATGCCCACAGAATAACTTGGATTTTTCTCTCGCTCAGATTTTCTCCCACAAACACCTTTGTTGGCTGCTGCGGTTATGAGGTACCCCCGGGGCCGCTGAGCTGGAGCAACGGTCCTGGAAACTGAGTCTAATGATGGAGCATCTCGGTGCTTTCACTGGGCTTGAATGGTCTTCAGCGGGTTTGGTGGTAAAAAGATTGGCATTTGCCAATCTCACACATGTGACTCTGGGCCTGATCTGCACAGAGGCCATGGGTCACAGCGAGCAGGACAGTCAGCAAAGGAGGAGTTTGCGAGTAGCCTGCCCTGAGCAAACTACCCAGGCGTAGAAGTTGGTATTTGCACGGAGGTGAACTGGGACAGTGCAGCCGTGCCCACCTGTGAGAGAGGACACAAAAGCAATGGGTCAACTCAGCCGCTCTGAACCAGGTGGAATAATATCAGCTAGTAAAAGAGTATGGTCTCTGTAGCCTGTCCTGCAGAAGCTCTTCTAAGTTCTAACAAATAGACATTAGTTGTGTCTGCAGCTTCTGAACAAGTGATAATCTGCAATTATTGAAGCAACAGAGGTACAAATTCCAGAAACAGCCCATCACCGTCCGCAATGGGACTAGCTCAGGGGGAAATGGCAACCAAGCCCTCAACAGCCCTGGTATGGTTGGATAGGAACGTGCGCAGAGAAAGCGCAGGGGTTTCCTTGCTGTCTTTTGTAGCGGGTGTTTATACCTGCGAAGTGGAAGATGAAATTTCCCTAGGCTGGTCTTGATTACCGTCTCATTCTTTGCGAGTGGCAGGTCTCCTGACAGCATCCCTACCAACACAGCAGTCATTAAAAAAAAAGCAACTGGAAAAGGAGGGTGAAGAAGAGCCCGGCTCTGCGGCTGGGAGGCCCCTGTAGCACAGGATCAGAACCGGAGGGAACAGGCAGCTCTTCTCTTATCTGATGCAGCCTGAAGAGCAGACAGATAGGACTGCAGCAATCAGAATGATGGGAATGTGGTGGGTGGACTCTACCAAAAGAAAAGAAACCCTCCCCTCTATGGATGAACCTTCATCTCTCCGTTTCCCCCCTCTCCAGTCCTCATTCCGGTAAGAGGGAGGATCTTTTCCCCATCCAGCGATGAGATGAAAGAGTGCCCCCCATTTGACACTTCATGAGTTGGCTGAACCCTACAAAATGATCTTCATAAAATCCTGATTCCAAAGCATCAAAGCCTTTTCCTGACTGGTAAAAACCCTAAAAATTCCTGGAAGAACTGCCAAAGGGCAATGGGGCTGATTCTGTCAACTGCCTTTGGTTAGAGCTGGGTTTGGTTATTTATGGGGGCCGGGGGAGGCAAGAACTTTCCAGATGGGCGGCTGAACCAAATATAACAATGATAAAAATCAATGCAGTTATGTGAAGGGAGAAAAAAATGCCTGCGCTGAAGGGCTGCATGAGGCACACGCTTCTCTGTGCTGCAACATCCCTCAGGACGGTGCTGCTCGTGGCATCCCACCCCCGCGCTGTTTCATCCCTCTGCATCGCACAGACACCTCCTCTGTGCCTGCTGAAATGTGCCTTTTGCTGGGGTGACCCTGGCTGGATTTAATGGCCCCTACCATTAAGTAAGGAGGAGCAAGTAAAGAGTGAATACCTTATCCTACTGAAAACATGGTGAGGAGAATAATCACCCAAATGCAATGAGATGTCATCACACCCCAGTGAGGTTATAGACTCTCAGCCTCTGCAAGATGCCAGCAACTGGTTCGCAGCACGACTTTTGTCTCTCCGGAAAGGTTGCAGTGTTCTGGTGCCCAGGTCGTGCTGGGACTCCAAAGAAGCAGATGTGTCTCTTGTCAAATTATGGCTCAGATAGAATCGGTGTGTGAGGGATCAAGGCTGGGACATGGGGTATCAAATGGGTTTCATGGAAGCCCTTGGATGAAAGGCAAGGTGAAAGATGAACATTTCTTGTCTGAAAAGTCTGAAGAAATTTGCTGTTGCAATGTGGTGATGTAAAGGAACTGAGTGAGCAGCCCTCAAAATCATCTGGGTTCTTAAGTCATCTTGAAGTATTAATTGTGATCAATTAGAGCCCTGTTGGGGTGTGTGGCGCTGCACAGTTATGAGTCAGAGCAAAAAACCTCCTCTCCGAAGGCACTGCAGTCCAGGAGCACGAGGGAAGAAAAAGCAGAACATATGGGACTGGGACCGATCATTAGATCTTTGTGTGCATCCAAGAATAGAGGAGGAGGATCCCGTAATTCCTTCAAGAAGGAAGCTTGCTTGCCATCTACTCTGGGAGGAAGCATGCTGAGTATCTGGTGTAAGTGGGAAGGCGGCTAGGCGTCAGGACTGAGTGGGAGAGATGCGATTTCTGGTGAGAAAGGAAATTTGCTGGAGAGGGATGGAGTTGATGGCTGCAAACTGTCTTTGTCTGAGTGCTCCCTTGGGTTTCCTACGTTAGTGAAGTTTTGGATGCCTGCATGGGTTGTTAATAGACGTACAATTAGCCGGCCCAATATCATCATCTTCCTAGTGTTGATCGTTATTTTTGGAGGTATCCTTGGCTGGAAAATTTTCAGTACGCTCACAGAATGAATACGCAAAGCCTAAGTTGTCCCTTTGGCAATAGCATTCTTCTACTGTCCTCTTTAATTGCTTTCAGTCTGGTATTCACACGCTGATATTCTTGACCGTTTTGTGTTTATGCTGTTGAAAAGGTGGTGAGACTCAGCTTACTGAGGTTGCTGTTCATCGCTGTGCGGTGAACTCCAGCTCTGTAGGTAAGTCTAATGAAACTGGGGGAATTACGCTGCCTTACCCAACAGACGGAGCCTTATTCAGTTGGGTTTCTTTGTTTAGGTCAGGTCCTACGCCTCCGTGTGTGGTCCCACCATCAGGTTGCCTTTCACCAGCCTGCTGGCCCCAGGCGTCCGTCGGCTACGGCGCTCGCTCCTCTCTCTGCCCCTTACCCACGGATGGACCCTGCTTGCAGCACTTCAGCTGTTTGGCACGAGAAGGCCAAGATGAGGCGAGTGATTTGTTTGCTAATGAGGTGGCGAGACCCTTGTTACAGGCACATGAGATAAGAGATGCCATTGATGTTTGAAGGTGTTCTTATCACAGGCCTTAGTCTGAAATGACACTGTTCCACCACACTTTCTCTCCAGCTTATTGATGAAAAGGGAGAATTTTCTCCTGCTGTCTCCAGTCTCTGGAAAGCCCCTAGACAAAAGAATTTTTCAGACACATCATTTCCTTTTGTGAATCAAACTCTAACCCCTTCACGTTCAGCAAATAATTTTGTTCCAAAGGGACTGTGTTGTATGTGATCGTAATTACATTTGGTTTTTAATAATCATAAACACTCTTGTTTTCTAAGAACCAGCAAAACTGATTTCCAAATCATTTAATTTGAATGGCACGTTTTGTGTTTGTGTAGCATCTTCTCCCCCATAAGCACTTCTAAAGAAAAACAAACAATGTATTAAAAAAAAAAAAAAAAAGGCAAGTGGGGGGGGAACCTTGGAGAACTTTAAAAGACTCTAAACCTGAAAAGGGAGGGTGGGATCAGCTAATTTGTCCCTCTTTTGTGTGGTTTATTAAGCCTTTTGTTCTGGAACGCATGGGTTCAGTGGGAAAGCGGTTTTTGATATATAATGTATTTACTTTTGCTAATTAATTAAAGCAGTATTCATATGAAAATGCCGACTGATAATGGCTTTCACAGCAACAACTGTGTTTTTTAAAGTAGCAACTTTTAATTACAAATTGACTGGCAGAAATATATAAACCCAAATATTGTTCCACTGATTTCCTTTTAACTGTGTTACTCTTGCTTGATTTATCGGATTAGGGCTTTTCACACATAGTGCGTACAAGATATTGTTTTTAATGAGAAATTAAAAGATTACCAACAATACCCATAAACCATTAAAACCACAAACTCTAGATGAATGGTAATTAGACAGAATGATTTGAGGCTGATAAATTGAAAGCAATTAATGTATTTGTTTGGAATTCTGAAGATAGCTCTGGGTGTTCCAGAAAGCACTGGAGGGTTCAGATTTGGTCCCGGATTGCGTGTGGAGATACCCGCACCTCTCCCAGTGTCCGGGGAATGAGTAAAGCACCAGTGGAGAAGATGCTGAGAGGGCTCCGCTGGGCTTTGAGAAGGGGGAGAGGTGAGAAGTTATATTGGATTCTGGAACCGGATTCAGGTTTTGTGGGAAGGGCTAAAGGGATGTATCAGAGCAGGGCTTCCTCGGATCAAACCTTTTCTGTGTTCCGCTGGTATCTGTGACATCGTGTAAGGGAAAACTTGAGGAGGTCAGAGGCGGGTAAAGTGCCGAGGAGAAGTAAAGGTTTCTCATCTGTCCTGTGGTTTATCAAGATATTGCATCTTTTGCTCAACTGGAGCAGTCCTGAGTTAATAAGCCTGCGGGAGATGCTCTTTTCTGGGAGATGAGGAGGTTGCGTATGTTAACGGTGGCTTATAACCCCAGCAAGAGCGTCCTGTTTCTATCCTTTCTCTTATTCTTGGCAAAGCAAATGTTTTGGGATTCTATTTCAGCAGAAGGAAGTACTCTCGGGTGGTGATGCCTTTTGATATTGCGTGCCTTGTACTTGGGTCTAGAACAGAGCTCACCATGATTTCCCATCTCAGGAGAATTTCTTAGGACAAGAAAAATAGCCAAAATCAAGTAATGTTTTAAATCAGCATAGAAATATCTCGTCTTAAAAAAAAAAAAATCTTAAAAAAGAATAGCTCTCTCCACCCCAAAACCTAAAGCCCCAGGCGACATATGATCTGAACAATTGAAACATCTCAGGTCAATTTTTACTATTTTTATTTTCAAGTCTTGTCCAAGCGTAAGTTAAACAGAACATTGAAACGAAGAGTCATGGCAAACAAAAACCTGAAATCTTTTCCCCATTTTCCCCCAAGTCAGAAACATCCATCAGAATCAGCCCTTTCTTACAAGCCGTGGTTTGCTTGTGATAATTTGGTATTTTGGGTGGGGGGGTATTTTTCATTAAAGAAAATTCTTGACATGGAATTCTGCAAGTGGAACTCCCTTCTTCACCATCGGCTTATCTCTCTGTTCCAATCCCTCCTTTAGATGTATTTCTTCCATGAGGCTTTTCAGTGCTTATCCACTGTAGAAAGAAATGCATTATTTAACAAGGCAAGAGCGCGAGAACAGTGTATGCCCTTCATGTTTAACCATCAGCTGCTGGTATCTTGCTCGGGGAACCAGGTTTTCAAAGAAGCTCAAGCTCTTTACAGCACTTAGCAGTTGGGTGCTGGTGGCTGCTCAGTTCTTTTGAAAACCTGGTCATCGCATTCCTAATGGAAACTGTTGGACTGAACCAGATTCTTTTTTGAGGCTTTGCCCTTGAAAAAATTATTTTCTCTATGGAAGCTCTGTGGCTTGTCACATTTGGGGCCCAATTCTTTCACTTGTTGACTGTCTTCCAGGCACACTTAAGTCTTGCGGGTGCTCTGAAGGTTATATTTGCAGGAGCCCTGTGTTCTGTCCCCGCGGTGCTGTTCTGCTGTGGCTCCATCCCCGCGCAGCTCAGGGGTGTTCGCTGTGGCTTTCGTGGGGTGATTGGTTATGGATCTCCTCCGTTCATCCTACTGGAGTCACGGTGGGTTGCAGAGAAAAGCAGATGTTAGCCGTGAGTGTCTTCCTTCCAGGGATGAATGGGATAGGGTACCGCTTCGCCCGGGGGGCTTATTCTGGGGAACGCTTGCTGGGTTGCTGCCGCCGCTGTAAAGTAGCATCTTGGGCATTTCATAAGGTATTTTCCATTGCTCGTACACCAGTTCAGCCATCAAATTAACAAACAAGGTTCTTGGAGGAGCCACCTGGGACTTATTGCAAAAGCTGGACGCCAGTAAAATCCAGTCGCATGTTGCAAAAGGGAAAAGACCAATAAGGAAACAATAACAGAAAAGCTCTATTAAAAAGGCATATGGATGCAATGTTGCTGGCCCAGTTAATGAACCTGTTATATTCAGTAGTGCAATAAAATCCAAAGTAATTGCAAATGAAACTTAATGCCTTGTAAAAGAGTTCAGCTCCTTTCTTCCGTAGCTACAGCTTTTTGAAATAAAGGCCTGATCCAGCAGGAGGTGTATGTGTGCTGCACAGCTTAAATAGCGTTTTCGGAAACATCCGATTAGCTGCGGACAATGTTAAGGCTGTTTGAAGTGTTTCTGGCTCTTCTGGCCAGCCCAGCCTTCTGCAGAAGGACGTGGAACAGGGGCAGCACGTGGAGAACGTGACCTCGACCCTGTGCGTGTGGGACCTGGTGTGTTCTGGTCCTCCCTGCAGGCGCCGGAATCACTTCAGACTAGTCCGACCAGGAAGCTATTGAGGTGATAGTTATTTTTATATATATATATTCCCACCCCCCCCCATTCTCAAATCCCTGTGTTTCACCATCGTTCTGACTAGAGTAGTGGGCTAAAAAGCCCTGCAAAAGCAAGGCAGAAAAGTCCTTCGAACCTTGCCTGTGCGCATATTCCTTCTGGGCGCCAGTCCAGATTTTTTCCGGACTTCTTACAGCTTGCTGTAAAAAGCAGGCTTCAAGCGAACCCCCATTTGTTTGGGGAAAATAGACTCATGATTTTCCTCTCTATTATAGGTTTTGGATAGTAACAGTTCCTTTGAGTCGCGGGGTTAAATCCTGATTGTCTTCACCCAGCTCTCAAGTCAAAATGTCCTTTATGATGATAAGAAACATGGGGGAGGAGGGGATGTGCAGCACCAGCATTTTCTAGGGAGGATAGTGATAATTTTTTGGTTGTTTAGTGCCCGGTCTTTGGGAATTAAATAACTGCTTGAGAATTTTAGCTTGGTTTCAAAGGCATGTCTCTAGTCCTTACGTTTGTGTGAACTCCACCCCCGACGTGTAATTTGAAAGTGTGACTTGGTTACGCCTGAGAGGCTCGGGATCCAGAAAGCGGGGGGGAAATAACCCGAAGCTGATTGTTATTAAAAACAAACACCGCCAGCCCCCTCCCCAAACGGACGGTATTTGAATTCCTGGGTTTGCGTTGCTGATTTTGGGCCAAGGGAACTGGAGGCAGGTAGAAGCCTGGCTTGCATTAGAGCAGAAGCAGGAGCCTGGCGCTTTGCTTGGAAATGGCCTGAGCCTGGCCAGCAAGCGCAGGATGGGGACAGCAAGGACAGAGTGAGTGCCGCAGGGGGACATACCAGCCCTTCGAGAAAATCCTTCCTGCTTCCACCCACAAAACGTCATTTTCCAGCAGAAGAGGTATCAGTCCTGCCAAGGCTGATATCCCCTCCTCCTCCTTTACTAGCCAGGTTTTCATTTCATTCGCAATGCTTCGTTTCCCCACGTGAATTGACTATAGCTGGTAGATAAAGCTGTGAATGGCCCTTTTAAGTTCAAACGATGATTCTAAGCAGCACGTTCCTCAGTTGAAAATGCGCGCTGTCCTCCTTTCCTGGCATGTCCCAGCAGAAGTCATGGGGTGCGCCCTGAGAAATAGCCCCCACTTTCTTTATTGTTGTTCTTTCCTTCCTCTGATGGCGTGAGTCAGGGGTGCAGCATCTCCATTTCGGCAGTTAGTCTGCCTGTTTCATTGTTTGACCGAGCTGTGGCACGCTATAAGCTTTATCTTGATTCTGAGTAGTTGACAATAAAGGGGCAAATTTCTGAAATTCTAGAGAAACTTCCTTCCCCCTTTTTCCCCTCGAAAGGAAGCAACCTCCTGCGAACCCACCGCTTCTTTTCTTACAGGGTTAGAGCTGGCGTCCTTTATTAGCTTCCTGCGTAACCATGGGCTTGACTTGGCTTCTCTCAAGGTTCTTGCTGAAATTGGTCCAACGCTTTCTCCTCGCATCCACCCACGCACGTGAATTCCTCCGTGTCGTAAGTTGGTTGAGATCCATGTCAGTCACGGCATCTCTCCGTCTTTGCCCCTTCGTCCACCCCTGTGAAAAATGCGTGGCGCTGTGAATGGAGGCAATGCAAAATATGTACGAGGTGGGGAGCCTTAGCGATACGGACCCAGGAGCGTTAGTGATACGGAACTAAGAGGTGAGGGCGGCGAAGACAGTCTGTGGAAGGCTATTAGGGCTTTTCAATAAGGAAACGCAAGACTGTCCCGTAAAGCTGGATGTGAAGTCTGCTGATGCCCATGCAGAGATGTGTATTGATTTCAGTGAGCTCTGGATCAGTCCCTTCAAAAGCAGCGAGGAATACGGTCCTGATCAGATGATACGGTTGTGGCAAAAGATAGGCCTTGGCATCTCTGCAGGGACCCTGAATAAGACCTCAGGTATTTTGGAAGTGCTCATTAGGAAAGAGACAGACCCTGTACTCAGGGGGTGTTAGAGCAGAGGCCAGTGGATGTCGGGTGCTTTGGGAAAACTCCTCTCCTTCGGTTAAATGAGAACACCATGTATTTTCAAATCTGGTTCCAGTTGTAGGTGTTGACCGCTTGAACGTCTGTTCTTAAATTTTTAAAGACTGCCTCCCTGTCCATTTCAAAACTGAATTTTGCAAGGTGTTATCTTCCTTCAGCTTTTGGGGCTGCACATATACATAGTCAAGGACCTTAGGAGGATCACTGTTGGGAAGTTTAAAAAAACCAAACCAAACAACAAAAAAAGGTTTGGAGATTTAGATCAAGGAGACGAACATTTGGCATTGCTTTAGAAACGGCAGGCCAGCCAGCGATTTCACAACTAGATCTTGATTTTGAACTCTGAAACCCCAGCAAATTTGGGGTATATGATCCCAAGACTGGGGTTGTCTAAACACGGAAATCACTCGGAACTCCAGTCAGCAAAAATGTATGTAAAGGCACTGAATAAACGCAGCGGTCGTGGGTAGCTAATCTTCCCACCCAGGAGCGCTGGAGTTCTCAGTGCGCAACCATTATCATCTAAAATACTACCTGTCCCACTGCAGCCTGGATTTGGTCTCCTTGCCTGTGGATTAGACATAAGGAATATAAAACAAAATACGTGCACAAAGCCCTTGTGTTTCCTTTGCAAATTCAGGCTGTGCACATAGCTAATTCTTTTCACGTTAATCTACGCTTACAACCCGATAACAAGCTAGAGCTTTCTTCTAACCAGGCTTGATTAAATTTGGAAGATTTCTTCCCAACAGGAGAACCCTTTCTGCTTTCATGCAGTAAACATGATTTTGTGCTTTCTGTATTTCCCTTTTTTATTTTTATTTCAGGAATTCTTTTTTTTTTTTCCTTATTAGTATTATTATGAATAAGCTAGTTTTAAATCAATTTCAACAGCTGGAATTAATTTTCCTGTTACTGACTCTTCACTTGGGCCTGTCACCGAGCGGGAGGCTTTCTATTAGCATAAACATAACTGAAAGCTCTGGAATTTGCATTAATGTACTTTTAACAAGTTGACAGTCTTTTGGCACACGCTCCTGAGATCTGAGAAGCAAGGGGGAAAAAAAGACTGTATTATACCTTACACTGGCTGGATTGTAAGAAGCTGTCAGGTAAAACCTCAGGTTTCTATTCCTACTACAAAAATATGGGACAAAACATCCACTCATAAGCAGGTGCATATATCTGACAGTTTTGCAGAGTCCTTACTGCAACTGCCTCTGAAAGAGCATGCTCGCAACGCGGGAGCGAGCCGTTTTATTGTTGTTTAACGGATGTGGAACTCGCGTAAGGGCTGGAGGTGCTGAGGTGCAAAATATTTTACAAAGTTTTTAAGGGGGTCTCAGGAAACGTATGTTTTAGTGACAAGGTTGTGGGCCCTTTGAAAAGTTATCCAAACCACGCTAAGTACGCTGGAAGGTGTGTCAAAAAACGAGCTGGTCCTGCAAGCTCCTTACTACCGTGAGGCAGGATTTGCAGAGGGCTCAGCGCGGCCGTTTGGCCAGCAGATGACAAAATAGTAAGTGAAGACTCGACAACTGAAACGATGGTTTTATGCATCTCTGTTTAAAGCAAAAAATTAAAGTGAGGGTCTTTCCATTTGCTTCCAGCTCCTAAGCGGCAAGTGAATTGTGGTTAAACGTGACCTTCATTAGCCACAGGACCAGAACCCAACTTGTGGATAAACAGAAGGTGATGTCCCCACCAAATGGCATGGCTGTGGCAGCCTTGAAGGAGGATGAACATTAGGAAAGCTGGTGCCGGGTGACATTTGGCTGATCTCTGCTGGCTTTGAAGTCAGTGTGTAGAAAGAACTGGGCTACTGCTGGGTCAGTGTGGGCAGCCAACGGGCTAGTCTGTGCGCCAGTGTCTGCATGGATGGGTTCTGCCGTGGGTGGAAGCTGAGAGTGAAGTGAGCCCCTGCCACTGCAGGCATCGGCCGTGCCACGGCGAGCCTCGGGTAGCTCTGGATCCCTCAGCGACGTAGATGTTCTGCCTGCGTGTCAGTGGGGTTGGTGTGCGTATTTAAAGACCGCGGCAAGTTTTCACGAGTTGCTTCGGAGAAAGGTGTTACAGTCCTTGCAAAAAATGTGCAAGTCAACATCAAATTTGTATGTGCATTTATGCGTGCTTCCAGTTATACTAGAAAAGTAGACAGGACAAAATACTCGGGCTGCAGATCAGACTTACATCAGTTGCTATGGGAATAAAAGGGAATACAGAGAATTGAGGGAATCCTTTAACCTCCAGGATTTTTTTAAAATTGTGTTCTTATTTGACTGTTTGTTTAGGCCCTACATTAAGACAAAAATGTGTGTTTAGCCAGCTCCTCCTGCTGGATCCAGAGCAACTATTAAAGCTTATTTCCATAGAGAATATTGCTGATACTGGCCGCAGAACAGAGGAGAGAGAGAGGCCTGGGAGAGCCGCTGTGCTTAGTGGCACCGGGCTCGCTCTGCGGCCAGGGGCTCCCGCGGCCCCCGCCCTCGCAGCTTGGCAAGGGGAGCCCGGCGTGATGCTTATACGGCAAAGCTGCTGCCCGTGGTTTGGCGAGGCTGCGGAATTCATCTGCTGCCGCCTTTGTTTCCTGGGTTTGGGGGAGACCAAAATGGTACCCGTTTGGTCTGGAAACTATGACTCCATCTGGCCAGCACGGGAGGGATACGACGCTGCTTACAGTCAGTCGTATGGTAATCGTCTCGCTGCTGGGAAGAGTCACTGAAAGGTCTGCTAGTTAATTAGCAGGGGGATTGTAAATAGCTAAAACCTGACTGAATTCCTCTGTCAGCTCAGGACAGGATCCTCCTGCCACTTCTCTTCCTGCCTCTTCACTCTTTGACCACAGTCGGTTATCCTGGAGATAATTTTTCCTCTCACGGCTGCTGTTCCAGTCACTACCACGATGCTCGCTGTGGCTGTTATTCATTGCCTATAGGAGGAGGAGCAACTCGGCGCTGCGGGAGAGCAGTATCCCCTCAACACCCTTCACAGCCTTTGTGTTTTTCCCTTTGAAAAGCCCTCTGGCTGAGAGCAGAGGCAGTCAGCCCCGCGCTGCTTGGCTCGCATGCTGCTGTCCTCTCTTGCGTCCACTGATGGAAGGTGCTTGAGGTACATCTGCCCCGCTGTGGCTGTGGCCGAATCGCATATGAGTTTCCTTGAGCTAATCTGCCAGTCTGATTCCGGCTGCATGGAGGGCCTAGTGCCCTCCGCCAGCGTTGACTTCATCAGCATCAACGGTGGGCGTTGCGTGAGCCAACGTTGATGGCATCAGGCCCCTGGTCAGGGTTCGTGTGTGCGAGCGATGGGCAGAGGGGCCGTGGGCTGGGAGAGCTTTGCGATGGTGGGAAGAAGAGTGTGGGAGGGGAAAAGGGAAGAGTAGTTTGGTTTAGAGATACTGTCCGCAGCGCTGATTCACTGGGCTAATCGGATCTTGGGTGGCATTTTTCCTCCAGTATCTGCTCTGGGCGTCTGTCACAGTTTTTGAGAGTTTATCTTTCTCATCAGAACTTGTTTTTTTGTTGGGTTTTTTTCTTCTCTTCATTCAATGCCTGTATGAGGAAAACATTTAAAAACAAAATGTTCTTTTCTCAGAGTTCTGTCTAGTAGGCCTGAGCTGTGATGAAGTTTCTTCCCATGTGGATTGCCAAGGAACATGGTTTCTTCGTGGGCAGTGGCCAGCCAGGACTACCTACAGCCTCTGATGAATTTTTCCTTTTTCGGTAGTTCTCAGTTACCCCCAGTCTCCAAACAGTACTTCAGGGCCTTGCAAGTATTTCCTTTTCTCTGCAGCAAAGGCTGCTGTATAGTCATTTTTTGCTGAAACACGTCCTGTGCCGTAGATCCTGGGGCGTTTCCTTACGTCCCCCTGTTTCAGGCAAGTTTGAGAAATGGCAGACTGTGATTTAAACTGGCAGCCCTAATGGGCAAGGATGGCAAGGAGCACTGTCTCACCTAGTGGGTCCTTGTCCATGTCCTCCCACAGAAAAAAAACCTAATGAAAAATAGTTGAGAAGCTTTTTATTGTAGCTCAGGTTCTGTTACTGGAGGGTTTTAAGCAACTGTTGTGGAGCTCCATCCTGCCCTGTGCAATCTGACCTGCATGGATTGAGGTGAAGCCATGAGGTAAGCGTAACTCGTGATGACCCGTGTGCCAAACCTCCAAACTCTGCAGCACAGAAAAAGGGGTCCAAGTATTAGTTACTATCTGGCAGCTGAAACCTCCCCTCCAACCCCTGTTGTATCAGTTAAGCTGAGCACAGCATGAGGGGGGGGCTGTTTGGGGAACGTCTGATAAAAGAGCTTTAGCGGTGCAAAGCTCTGTCAGCGAGACCTCTCCATAAACATCATCTGTTGTTAATTCAGCCTTGCATGCTTACGAACCGACATTTGTGTTTAGTATTTCCATTTTCTGGAGGAGAAATTTTTTAAATATGGAAATGAATGGAGATAGTTGCACAAGCAGTTAGCATCGATTTCAGATTATTATCGAATATATGTATTACGGAAGTGCCTAGAGACCTTAGATTATCTCCGTCGGGAGAAGCGTGGCCAGCAGGACAAGGGAGGTGATTCTCCCCCTCTACTCCACTCTCGTGAGACCCCACCTGGAGTACTGCGCCCCTACTACAAGAAAGATATGGAACCTGCTGGAACGTGTCCAGAGAAGGGCCACGAGGATGATCAGAGGGCTGGAGCACCTCTCCTATGCGGACAGACTGAGGGAGTTGGGGTTGTTCAGTCTGGAGAAAAGAAGGCTCCGAGGAGACCTTATAGTGGCCTCCCAGTATCTTAAGGGGGCTACAAGAAAGCTGGGGAGGGACTTTTTAGGATGTCGGGTAATGGTAGGACTAGAGGGGACGGATTAATACTTGAGATGGGTTGATGCAGACTGGACGTCAGGAAGAAGTTCTTCACCGTGAGGGTGGTGAGGCACTGGCCCAGGTTGCCCAGAGAGGTTGTGGAAGCCCCGTCCCTGGAGGTGTTCAAGGCCAGGCTGGATGGGGCTTTGAGCAGCCTGGTCTAGTGGGAGGTGTTGGGGTTGGAACTAGGTGATCTTTAAGGTCCCTTCCAACCCTGACAATTCTATGATTCTATGATTATAGCAGGCCTTCACTGAACAAGGCATAGAATATGCCTGGGGGACCTACGCCTTCCTACAAACAGCTTGAGACAGTCCTTGCCAGGGCAGAGAGTTGGGCAGAGGGAGGGAAGCCCAAGGGGTGAGGTGACCTGCTCAGGGTAGGAGCAGAGCTGGGCTGGGCTGCAGGTCTTCTGGCTCTGCCCAGCCCTTAAACTCTGCTGTCTTCCCCCCAGGCTTCGGTGGGCAAGTGACAAATAAGTAGAGCCATCTAAGCACGAGATGATATTGCTATAACTCTCTCCACAGTGTTTTTACCATCCTTCTCATGGTACGTCTGGCCTTAAACCCTGAACTTTTGAGGGGAGAGGTGTGCTGGTTTTCTTGAGAATAAAGCATGATGCTAATTTTACGATTTTCCTGCATTTGAAGTGCTAGAGATTATAAGAAAAAAAAAATCTTGTTATTTAAGTAATATCAAAATTCAGAGAGTGGTCTCAAAAGCATGTATAGTAGTTTATAGGTCTGCATAAATCAATATATTTGCTTGTCTAAATTCAAGAACTTGGGATGAGGTAATGAAAGGAGATCAAATACAATTGTAAGTGGAGACACAGGGCGTGCTGACCTTTCTTTAGGATACTTTGAGGATTTGGGTGTGAGTGAGAACTGGAATCCTCCTTTACTGGAGCTGATGTTTTGTGCATTTGAATTTCTACCATCTTGAACATGGGGAACCTCAGGAGATCAGCTAAAGACTGTACCCATCATAACTGCATCCCAAACAGGGCTGGTGTGGGACCAACCCCAACCTGTTTCTTGCAGACAGGTTCCAACCGAAAGAGTTAAGTCATTATTTCCAGGCGCCAAAAACTATGAAATGCCAGCTGGCAGGTGTGTCCTGCTATCATGGAGTGACACTTGTGATGCCTCTCTTCTTGCTGAGTTTTCAGAGGCTATTCTTGGAGTAAAGTGGGATTTGTTTTGCATGCCTTGTCCTGTCTAAGCTATTGCCATCATCCTTCCTGCTCGCTGGTGCCTTTGGCCTGATCCCTTATGTCCCAGAATCAAGTACCTCTGCGTTTGTTCTTTTTGTCCAATAGCAATCCAATAGGGTTTCCAATAGTGTTTCGGGTCTGTTCCTACTGAAACCAAAAGGCGTTTTTCCGCTGACTTTGTTGGGAGCTGTTAGAGCAGGGCTTGGTGCTATTGGAGCTGACTGAGCAGGTGGGGAAGGGGCTCGGAGGATCTGGCGTGTTTCATGGCAGAAGCAGTATTTTGGAGGGAAAACTGTCACGAAAGGCCATGTTTCTGTGATGTGGTAGGTTACCTTGCTTAGGATTGTTGTGGCAGGCATAGGACAAACAGCCCAGTGCAACTGGAAGCAGCGGAGGAGTCACTGGAGATAGATGGGAGCGTTTGTTCCTGAAAGGGGTGTATGTGTTTCCTTCTGTCTGGTCTATAAGATTCCTCTGATTGACTTATTTTTTAACCCTTCAGACTATATTGATTCTTCACTTAATGCTGCAACATCCCTTTTATTGAATAGTCATTCCCACAAGTCTGAGAGCTGCACCAGCCTGACAGGGACTGGAACCATCATGGCAATGCGCAGGACACATGCCAAGCCTCTGTTTTCTGGGACCGGCAGTAGGCCACAAGAGCCCTCTCCCATCTCAGGGTGAGCAATTTCAACTGCCGCAGCTGGCACACCGGCTGCCGGACCCCAAATTGAGCTTTGAGAGCGTGGGGAAAGCTGTAGAGAGGGAGGCCAGGTTTATGTGGCTTCAAGGCAACCTGTCCGCAGCCTCCGCCTCATTGTCAGCACCCAAAACTTCAGAACCTTCCTGTGATACCGGCATGGCCATTTGTTACGGTTATCACAACGGTAAAATTGTCATGGGTAAAAACATCCCATTGTCCAGAAATGCGAGACAATAGCATCGGCAAAGAGGGGCCCATCCTCCACACCCCCCTTCCCCTCGCGACTCCTCCACACTCAGGAAGTGGCAAGGCTGTACTGTGTGGCCAAAAACAAGGCAGAAAAACTCTAGTGAAAAAGGGAGTTAGAGCTGATCGGTAAAGCCAGGCATGGGCGCTGAACATCTCTCAAGAGATAAGTCTCTGACGCTTGATTCTTTTCAGTCCTTTTGGAGACCGTGATAAGGAGGCGGCCGTTGCTTTGTCAGGGTTGCTCACGCTCTTTTGTGCGGCGTGTTCAGTCACTGAACTCGTTCAGATAAGACAAACATCTAAACTCCATTTCCGGAGACACATACCAGTCTTTGCACTCAGGCAATGGTTATACCAGGGGTGGGCTACTAGAGACAGGACTGGTGTTGAACGCCTGAGAGAAGGATGATCCATAGTAGCTGGTGGCTCTGTGTCTCCTTTGTTTCCCCAGAGCTCCAAAGTCGGACTCCAGACTTTCCACGTGGTCCAAATGTCTGGGATTTTTTTGGCAAAGGTGGCCACGAGCATCCCAGTAGTGGAGGTGGAAGTACGTCTGAAAAACTGACCAGAATTCTGGGTGCTTTTGGGCTGAAAAAAGCTGGGTCCTCCCAAAGTCTGGTGGCATCCAGACTGGTGTGTATCGTCTTCGTAGGATTTCCCAGTCCTCAGCCATCGGAAGAAAACTTGCTGCAGTTAGTGAGTGCTTCAGTCACTGCTGAAAGGCAGCCACAAGGGAACGGGAACATGATTGATTAAAGAGAACAGCGTCTGGACGCGATTGTTTAGGACAGACAGTGCAGGAAAGTAACGCAGGCAACTGGAAATCTGCAGAGAATTTTGTAAGGTGTCAGGACGTGATAAATGCCCAAGGTAGAAATCAGTCCGGGTGTTACTTAACGCCCCTGCTGCGAGAAGTGCTGGAGCGGCTCTTGTAACTGCAGCTGGCAAGAGTTTCTTTCTAAAAATCTCATGCAAAGGAAGAGATTTGCTTTGGGGGCCGGTCCTGACTAGTAGGAAGAGACACTCCCCGTTCAGTTGCCCTAATTTTTTCAGATTCTATGCTATCTGTAGAGGGCTCCCAAGTAATTGCTCATCTTGCTTTTACCTGTGAGCTCTGAGAAGTCTTTGCCTGAGTTGGTACGGGCGGCTGTGCCTCACGTGGCTAGTGCTGTCCCTGCTTCAGCAGGAGCAGCAGACTCAGAGCGGTCATGCTGTCTGGGCAGCAAGGGTGATGGGAAGCTGTGTCTGCGGGTGTTATATTTCCTATTTTGAGACTCAGCATGAAAAGACAGATATATTTTGCTTAGAGACCTGTGGCTTTCAGAGGCATGGGAATATGTCGGAATACATCTTGCTTGTGTGGTTGCTGGCATCTCCCAGTCTGGCAAGAAGCAATCAAGCTTTTGCCTTCTCGGGGCCGGCTGGGGAAGTAAATACATCTAACAAACCCTCACACCCCAGAAAAGACTCAATTCCTCAGCAAGGGGATGACTCCTCGAGTTGGGCAGTGGCGACCTGAAAAATGTTTGTCTTGTTCTCCTGGCCTGCGATGAAGCGTGTCCTCGCGGCGTGCTACCCACCGTGAGTGACCCGAGGCCCCTTATCTCTCTAAAAGCTCCATTTTATAACTCACTCTGCGTGTCTGCAGCTCTGCGCTCAGCCTGACGGGAGGCTGATCCAGTTAGCCTTGGAGGAGACGAGAGAATATGTCAGTACTGGAAGGGAGGGACTGCAGGAAGAAAATGGCATCGTTTGGCTTTTGTGTGAGCGACTTCCCGGTGGTTTTGTTTTTCAGAATAAAAATAACGCGGTTAATAACGCAGGTGGTGTGCAGCCCTGGCTCCTGACTCAGAGCTAGCCCCTTGCAACCTCCTGAGGGCCTGGATTTGGTAGACCTGAGGGTACAGCCGAAGGAGCAAAAAGAGCCGTGCGCTGCTTCCGAGGAGATCCCTCACGAAACTGCCATCTCACACAGGGCCAGTTTATACCAGTAGCAGACTGGTGTTTTAAGAAACGTCTAGATGTGGCACTTCAGGGCATGCTCTAGTGGCAGAAATTGTGGGTTGTTTGGTTGGACTCGATGATCTTAAAGGTCCTTTCCAACCATGAAGATTCTGTGATTTTGTGTTGGCTTGCTCTAAACTGGTTGCCTAATTTTGCTGATGTTCTACACTGAAAATGGATGTACTTTAGATGCTTCCTAGGAGTCCTGGAGGGAGGCAGTTCTCAATGCTGAAACATTGCGAACTGGCTTCATTATTCTGTCTGAACCTCCTCTGAGATCCCTATGTGAAGGCATTTAACCGAAAAAAATAAAAATCTTTCCCCTCCTCAAACAGATTTCAACTAAAAGCCACCAAAAGAGCTGGGGATCTTCAACACTCAAAGGATTTGGTCCCCATTGAAAGTATTGTCACCACTATGTCCTTGGGGGACGTTCCTCCCTGTGACCCCACACGGTGCTCAGCTTGACCCTTCTGCGAGCAGCAGTTGCATCGCTTAGGCATCTAATCCCATTTATAACCCGAAATACCGGTTATAAGATGCCAATAAATTTTAAAAGCCCTACAATGGAAAGGCCTATTATTAGGCCATCTAGGATGTGCAGTTCTGTCAGCGCAGGGTTATTCAATTAACTGGGATTCAAGTCATTAGTATGGCAGGTGTTTTTTTGTAAATTGCTACTACCAGAGCAATGATTTAAAGTGTTTCTGAATTTCAGTGACATTTCCGTTCACTGCCAGTTGCCCAGGGTCAAATATTGGGCTGAAGGCGTGCGATGGTGTCCTCCTGCTGTGGACGGCGACAGAACAGCCTGTCCTGAGAGATGCTCTTTCTGGGAGGCATGGATGCACACAGACCTCCTCTCCTTTCTCCTCCTGCATTGGATTCTCTTGCACGGATCGCTCAGAAGTGCTGTGTAATGGCATGGGTTTCCCAGCTTTTCCCAAGCCGTTTTCTCCAGGGGCTGGGAGCAGTTTTGGCAAGCGGTGACCTAGTCGTGGGGCCGGGGACCAAGCGAATTCATTTTTTCCCCGGTGTTCTGCTGATGCGCTGTGGGAACTGGAGTAGCACGTTCTGCCTGCGGGGAAAACCACTGAGTTCTGCTGTCCTACGGCAGCGTTTCCCGGATGGAAATGCTTCTCCTGCTTTGTCTGAATGTATTTGTCTGTGGCCGAGGAAGGATGCACTTGCTGTGCACCAACCCCCCCGCCCACCAGGTGCCGTTCCATTTTCGTGCCCCCGTCTTGCCCTAAGCTTTCATTTCGTTCTTGCTCCTCTCATCCCCAGACCAGCTGCCCGTGTCCTTCTTGTGGAAGGCAGCTCCCTGCGTCAGGGAACTCCAAGAGCTGCCCAAGTTTTCCTGAGCAGGAAAACTTTGTTGTTTCAAAGTCACATTGACCTGAGCACTGCAGCAAACGTGTATAGCGTCTGCTGCCGTTGTTTCGCATGAGGGAGCTGCAGTCAAATATTAAAAAGGCAGCAAGAGCATTAAATTATTCGGCAACGGAACATTGTCATTCCTCCATAAAACTATTTTGACCTGTAGTTTTCTATGGAGTCCATTGCTCTTAAATGTGCAGTGAGAAAGGAAATTAAAAATTAATCTTTATTTCCATCTCAGAAGAAAACCTTAATTCTCTGCATTGAAATTATACTCGTAATCCAGGGTAATAAATTATAGTTTTTAATTGCAGCTAGTCACAGCCAATCAAATGGGAACGTCTCTCTTTCTCTTGCTTGCTTTAACTTTGCGATGCAGGAGAACTCATGGAGCCCTGGAAAAAATTCACGTACGTTGACCCAGGCTCTTAACATCATGTAGAATGTTTCACAACAGGACGTATCACAACAGCCAGGCTCTGCTCGTCTCCGGTACCCTTGAGCCAATGACCTGGAAATACCTCACGGGCACCAATTGCACCATACACACAAGGGCAGGGAAATGGGTAAACTCTACCATTTCCACGCGGAGAAGGTGCGGTGTAGCATCTTGTTCAAGTTTATGTAGTGAGTCAGTGCCGAACGAGGAACAAAAATCTTCGCCCGGGTTCACCTGCTTTTGACTGTCAGAGAGCACCCTGCTGAGCAGGGAATAGGAGCCAGGATGCCCTGCTCTGGCCCTCCGAGCATCTGAGCTCTGACGTTGTACCTCTTCTGACAAACAGGATGGCTGGTTAAAGCAGATAATTGTTTGTGCTCGGTGCCTGGTGCAAGTGATCTCGGTGTTCTTTCACGTTACAGTATGTCGCAGAGGCACGAAATGTTTCTTGGCATTTGACGTGGTTGTATTGCGTACGACGAAAGCTACCTTGGAAATGGGCTTACTAAGGTATGGCACGCTGTAGCACTGTCAAGGAGGTGTTTCTTTTCCCAAATAACCGATGCTGTGCACGCGCCAGCTCTTTCCATTGCCGTCCCACAACGTTTATCGGAGTTCTTGCATACTCGCCATACTGCTGGATCATCCTGGCAGGCTGTCATCTCGCCACTCGCAATGGAGGCTTTGGCCAGGGTTTGTTGTCTCTAAAAGCAGCCCATAAGGTGTTCAAGTACCTGTGCGGTGCAGGTACCTGAAATGTTTACGTAGCACGCTTTCTCCAAGCATCTCAGCCTTGGCGGGTTTTTTGGGTTTTTTTTTTTTGGGGGGGTTTTTTTTTTAACCTTTCATATTCCGGGCAGTGAGATAGACCTGTGCTAACAAGGTGTCTTAGCGCTTCTGAGCGCAGCTAGGAAACGAGAGCGCCAACAGGAATGTAATCCTCAGCGGGAGGGAGAAATAGGGATGGTTGAGGTCCACAATTCTAATCATAGCTCCTGGCTTTTTTCCCTTTTTCTTAGTTGTACCTTTATGTGGAAGAGTGGACAGGAGAGAAAAAGGATGGAGAAGTGGCTAAAATATCAGGCACGGCTGTGGGAATTAAGTGAGGCTCACCTGACCTAAAAAGTCTTCTGTGGTGGCACAGTGTTATCAATATAATCACAGTGAAGGTGTTTGTTACTAATCAGGATTAGCCTGGCACGTCTATAGGCATTGATTTGAAATCTCTGCAGTCAGGGTCTTCAGCCTGTGACCGTTCCTCCTCATGAGCTCAGTACCGTTAGTTGGAATGAGAGCAAGGTGGAGAAATCCTTACCCCAAGATACATAAAAAAAAGTACAGGCAAAAAAAGAAAAATCTAACAGAGTTTTTGCCCAAGAGCACTTATGTTCCTGATGAGCAGTCCCTAGATTCCAGGCAGGAGGTTTTATGGTGTCTTACTCTGCCCTTGTTATGGGGTGTCACTCTGCCCTGCTCTTTCTAGAGGGCTTTAGGTGGACAAAAGGAAGCATTAGCGTGGGCGAAATGTCCCTTTGCCATTCTGACAGGTTCCCGCCCTCAGGAATTCGGCTGCCCGCCCCACATCGCTGGTGGGGAGCTGCTGTGCCCGTCAGCCAGGGCTGCTGCCTGTGGAGAATCTGTGCTGGCCGGGTGAGGGAGCATCTCTACGCCCTGCAAAGGGCCCTGCTGCAAACCCAAATGGTGCAAGCCCTTTTCCAGGTGACTGCCTTTCCCGGTGGGATGATTGGCAGCTCCACGTTAGCGGGACACACGTGTGCGGCAGCAGTTGTGCAAAAAGGCTGATTTTACCCGCAAGGACTTTCCCGAGGGAAGAGGAGCGCTCTGGGTGGGAATGGCTGTCCTCCTGCCTGCCGGGGGGAGCGCTCCTTCGTTCATGCCCTCTCCTGCCCCAGCCTTGGGGCAAGCTTGGGAAGTGAATTAGATGGTTACGAGGAGATAAATGTTGACATCCTGGAGTTCTTCTGCCATCTCTGGGCATCTCAGCCCTTTCGTGCGTTTCGTTACACTGAACTCGCGCAGAAACGTGGGTATCGGCAAGGGCTGCTTCTCTCTGAAGTCACGGAGACGTAGATGAGCAGCTTTTTTTTTTTGGTCTTTGCTGCTGTCAGTGTGCAAGTTGTAGCTAGCTTAAAGGTAACCTGTGTGTGCTCACGTATGGTAAGCACGCCTCTGATTTATTTTATGCGAGCTGCTTTTAAATGTGGATTCTATCCCTTTCCTAGGCAGGATTCACCGCGGCACAATAAACTGAAGTGCTTGGAGGCTCTTCCTGGTGGTCTTCCTCGTTGAATTTTGCAGCCAGCTTCCTTCTCTTCTGGTCCTACCAATTGGATTTACCTCTAAGTAATTCTCCTTTCTTGGAGCATTTAAACATGAGTAAAGGTGCGTAGCTTTTCCGCTCTCACTGTTTTCCCTCCCAAATTAGTTCCTCACAGCTCTTAGTCATTTTTTAATTCTGTCTTTATTTCCCAGTTTCTCTCTTAGTTTCCTACAAATAGGGCAGTGGCAAAAAGCAGTTGTTGGGGCCCTTCTCCTACTCGTTGAAACTGCAAAACGGCATCCGCGGATGGCTGCTGAGGTAAGTAACAAATGCAGTTTCTTACGGCTCCATGAAAGTGATTCTTAAATTTTGAACGAGACAACTTTGTGCTGCGGGAAGCAGAGAACTGCCAGGTACGCACTCACCCAAAACCTCTGCTTCCCAGCTGGGAGCGATCGGGGCGAAGAGGAGAACACCCAGCCGACTATAACTTGTCTGCGTATACAGACAAGGCTCCTTCTGGAAATTAAATGGTTTATCTGAAGTTATCAGACTGCTGACTGCTCTTTAAAAGAGGTACTTCGGGGTTGGGGAAATAACTGCAGTTCTGCTTGTCAAATCCAAAGGACGAATGGTCCTGGAATTTATTATCCTGTGTGCGTAATTTTTGTATTTAGCAAAAATATTGAAACGAGGATTTATGAACTAAACAAACATGTTTCCGGAAGATGATGGCAGCTGTACGCCTGTAGCAGTAGTGGCGGCGTGGCAAATATATCTCATCAGAAAATCTTTTATTTTATAGGACAATAAAATTAGTGAATGAAAGCAAAGAGCGAGGTATAATGGATCTGGATTTTAACAAGCATATGAATCAATATCTCATGAGATCTTGCCTGAAAAAATTTAATTGTATTTGACTGAGCAAGGACATGCAGAAAATAAGGGAAAGAGAATAGGAGGGGTAATCTTGTGACCATGGCTGGAGGTTTGACTAAGGCAGGAGGACCTGGTTTTCAGGGCCTCGGCCAGGGGATTTAATTCCTTGCTCTGCCAAGGACTTCACAAGGGCCCATCGCTTCTTTTCTGTGGATCTTGGATTGCCGTCGTTAAATGAAGAAGGGAACTGTTGCTCTTCTTGCTCGTGAGAACAATGAAAATTGTTCTCACGAAAATTGAGAAAATTGAGAGGTTCCACGAACCGTGGGAGTGGAGACCATGTAACAAGGCCAGATTTTTCCGCTCTGCCATAAGAGCAATTATAAGAAATTATCCATTTTTCATCATTTCATGCTTCATGCACAAGGGGGGCAGACTCTGGTTCCTATTAGAATCGTGGCATTTCATACGCGCTTTCCATCGGTGCTGTTGTTGACGCAAGCTGCGGAAACAAGAAAAATAAGGCAAAAGGTCTTTGTGACTATGGGACAACCCCTTCCCCATCAGTAAGTGTTATACATCTCTTACAGGCAACTGATTTTTTTTTTATTATTTTTTTTTTTTTCTTTGATTTGACTAGGATTGTGTGGGAAGAGGAAGAAGATTTGCCCGGTGTTCGGAAAATTCCTGTAGTGACAGCAGGAGAGAAAAAATGTCTTTTGCTTTTCCTCCATCCTGGAAATACATAAGAAGAGCTCTTCAGTGGGGCTGTGCAGTGATCTTTCAGGCTCGCGACCGTGCCATTTAGGGTTTGCTTGGCTTCCTGGTGATTGGGAAGGAAGGGGATTGCCTTCCCTGTCCCCCAGCAGCCTGGGGACACTGCTGGTCCTGGGCCCAGGAGCGTTAGGCTTTTGCCCACTCCCCCAAACACGGGTGCTCGCCGGAGAGATTGTCTCTAACGCAGGCCGAGCGGCTCTTCTGCATCCAACGCTTCCTGCCTTGAAAACTTCCTTGGCTAGCTGCTCATTTCAGAATCATTATTAATGTATTTGCACAGGGATTTTGGAATTTAATTAGCCTCTTTTGAACTGCTCTTAGTGTGTTTGTCTAGAGAAACAGAAAATCCCTCCCTGACTTGTTTGCTTTCTTCTTTCATTGGTTTTCACTGGAAGGGAAAGATACCGATGGGTTTTTTGCGGGGTTTGCATCCTCCTGATGCGACTGGTGCTGAGGATAAGCCGCGGGGCTCTCCGAGGGAGCCGCTGCTTCTGCATCGACACCTCTCCGGTGCAGGGGAGGGTGCGGGAGCGTTGGCACGGGCCGGGCTGCTGAGCACAGCGGGACTTGGTCAACTGGCGGTGAGGATCTGTGCCATGTCGGAGCACACGGCTTGCTCTTGCTCCTGACCCAGGCACGGCTGCACCGTGGCAGCTGTGCTGGCTGAACCGGGCTCCCGTTTCCCTCTCCTCAGGAAAATCAAATCCCAAATCCCGCTTCCCAGAGGCCAATTGGCACAAGGTTGTTTTCACCTTGCTTCTTGAAAGCGCGTGTTGAGGGCGGCGGTTCTGCTGCACCGCATCCAGAGCGTGTTGCAGGCTGTGCGTGTGTATCTGCAGGCACTCAGTTTTCATTTGAAGGCCGTTTTAAGGTGTTTTGTGGATGGTTTGGGGTTGGTTTTGTTTTTTTGGTTTTTTTTTTTTTTTTTTTTTTGCTTTTGTCTGATCCTGCTTTGAAAAACAAGGCTGGGCAGAGCAGGATGGGGTTTCTGGTGTTCCCCGCCACCGCGCGAGCACGCGCATGCGCTCTCTTTCTCTCTTGCAAACCACAGTGGTTACGACCACTGCCTCTGGTACTGTTGTATTGGTCCCAAATTGAGGAAGGATGACTAACTTAATCACTTGATAGTTTTGATTTCTAAAATTAAACAGCCTGCCATATGTGCAACCCTGTTACTATATTTATGCCAGCAGTTAGCAGACAGCATCGGCCGAGTTGGAGGGGCTTCGCAGCTGCAGCTTGTGCCTGCGCTGCTGTGGTGTGCACACAGATGTTTCTTCGCCCTTTCCCTAAAACGCAGCCCTGTAGACGTTTCTCTTGTAAATACAAAAGCACTTGTGCTCGTAGAGCTTTCTGGACAAACTCTCAGCCGTCGCTTTGTAAGCGTGTCCCGATGCTCCTTGGTGCGTCTCGGTTCCAAAGAACAGTTGGAAGGGTTGAGGGACTGGAGCAAACCCAGGAGACGGCGCAGCAAGCCAGAATTGCAGGCTCCAGCCCCAGTGCTAAAGCAGCTGCTCTCTGAAGTTCTGGGGAGAACGAGTGAGCTCTCAGGGGAGCACCCGCCGTTTCCCAGGGCTTCCCCTGGGACACCTGGCGGGTGCTCCCCCCAGGAGTCACTTGGAAAGCCGTGCACGGCCCCAGGGGACGCATGGCAGCACCCTGCCCTGGCCCGCCTGAGCTGTCGGGTGAATAAGGGGATGAGATGCCTTTCCTCCACTGTTTGCTTTGTCGGAGCTCAGTTAGCACCCTGCTGATTTATTTGGATTCTGGGAGAGAGGAAATAAGAGGAATAAGCAGTGGATAAAAGCCAAGGTGAAATGTACTGGAGTGGAAGGAGTTGGAGGGGGACAGACTGAGGGATGAGATGTTAGTTATTATTTCGGTTCAGGCAACATTCCTCTGTGATCTTAGACACTTTACTTAACTTTGTTTTCTAGCAGGAAATCTGGCTTGCCTGGCAGAAGGATTAAGAGATGGCACGAATATTTAGCACTAACTAACTAAGAGTGTTTGGGTGAAACTGAAATATTTTGACATACCAAATCTGATTTTACCAGCTGACTTGGTGACTTATACGTGCTCTGTTTGGTGTTGAGCAAGTGTTGCTGCAAAGCGTTAGCAGCAGTGTGGTTTGGTAGGGTTGCATGTGCTTGTTGAGTAGGTGGCAGGAGAGGGTTTGTTTTTCGTTTGCTTAGGCTTTTTATTTAAAACAATTGGAATCCCTGGAGATTTCTTTCTCGGGGAATAGAGCTATATGGATCTGGCAAGTGTATGTAATGGAAGCAGAGATTATCTCTGTCCCTTAGGACAATGTCAAATTAAGAAAGTCGTATCAATTAGATTAGAAAGAAACAAATTATAGACAAGTTTCTGGGCTTGCTGCACACTCTCCTATAAGGACGCGTGAAGATCCTGGGGTACAGGGACGCCTCGGAGGACGCAGGGGTCACCTGTGCACTTCATAACCCTGTGCACTACCCTATCACTTGTCCTTGCAACTTTTGGAGATGATTTTCCATACCTGAACCATATTCCACTGTCTGTAAACTGTCTATAGCTAGTTCTTGTTTGACTCTTTAAGTTGCTTAAGACTTGCACGCACGGACCAGTTTTTATTCTGGAAATTTTCCCACAACATGCAAAGTCTTTCAGATTTCATTCATATAGAGGGGCAAAATTAAACACTGACAAGTTGCTTTTTCAAAATCTTCCCTCCGGTATTTTTCTGGGGGGTAGTGGTGGTGTTTCTTTCGTTCTGCTTCCTCCTGCTCCTTGTTTATTGGGAGCCAAGGAGGAGGCCCGTTGGGCCGTTTGCTGCTGTTTATTAAACTTGCTTCCTTCAGGAAGATTTTCAAGCCCACTCTGGGCAAGGCAGGGAAATGCCTTCCTACGCTCCACCTCTGCTCAGAGGGCAGGAGTCTGGTCTACAAAAACAAACAAGCAAACCTTGGGAATAATGCTTCCTTAAAGAGAGACAGACCAGACTCTCGGCATTTGAAGTTTTCTTCTGAAAACCGGGATCAGCATTTCCATGGATTCACAGAACTGCTTTTGTATGCCTTAAAACAGCATTTGCCTTTGCAGGCAAAAGGAGCTTTTATGATTCCCGTTTTGCCCGTGGATAGTCCCAGGTAAACTACTGACGATTCTCAGGTGCCTAGAAAGCAGGGAGCGTTGGGAAAGGAGGAGGGACGCTTCTGTGCCGAAGGCAGCGCGGGCAGGTGAGCTGGCTCCTCTCTCCGGCTCGCCACCGCGGGTAGCTCAGCCTCCCTGCTGAATTTCTGCACCCGAGCAGTGCTGTTCGCCAGTATTAATAGTAATGATACATGATAAATTATTAACGTTTGGAAAAGGCTTGAATTTGTTTGCAGAGAGCTGCTCTGGGGATGCAGGGTTGACTTTTTCCTTTTTTTTTTTTTTTTTTTTTCCTTCCCCCCCGCTTTAGTTTAACTAACTTTTGAGTCCATACTTGGATTCATCTTTTAAATGGTAAAACTGCAGTGTCAAGGAACTTGCTGTTTATGCCAGCAGGGCATTTGGCCCTCTCCTTTTTGCTGTGCTCACCCTTCCTCCCATCTGAACGGCGATGTGCGATACATTGATCCTAGCTTTTAGGGCTTCTTCTATTTATGAACCCGGATTGTGGCATAAAGGTACGAACACCATTTGAAAAGGGAAGATCCATATTAGGATGACAAAGAGAATAAATTAAAGCAGCCTCCCCTCTCTAATGGTCTGCCGGGCCGCCGTTACCGGAGGGAATGCCCCAGTGCTGTCTGCCTGAATGATGCTTTAAAGTCTTCGTCATCAGGAGATTTTCTTGAGCACGGTATTGATTTTTGTTGCTGCATTAAGCTTTTAGCTTTGCAGATGGTTTTCTTTGAAATCGTTAATGTTGCGATGCGCGCAGCATGAGGGGTGAAACAGCTCTGCTGCCGTTGTGTAGGTACGGTCCGTGGTCGCTTCCTTCTCCCCTTCCTCTGTGGAAGTCCCATTCGGCTGATGCACCTGGAGGAGAGCAAGGAGAAAAGCAAGTAAAGTTGCAAGCCAGGATGGCCTCTGATCTGGGTGAGGAAGACCAGTTTTTCAAGAAGTTGAAAGCAATGGCTTAAGCTTTCTTGGTGGGTGTGGGGTGGGGGAGTCAGAGCACAGCTGGGGGCTGTGGCTGGGGTCTTCTGGGGGAGTAGAATGGATGTGGGGAGGCTGCAACAGCTCAGTGAGGCCTGAGAGCTGTCATCACCGTGCTCGTTCCTGCTTCAACAGGGAATCTAAGATAAGCTCAGTTATCAGGTAAACTCAGACTTCCCACCTCGAGACCAATGATGGTTACAGGTAAGTGGTGACAGGGCAGGGCTGGAGGGCTGTTACTAGCATTGGGCTGAGGTCCAGAGCAGATCCCAAGTTTGCTCCTGTTAGAGAGACTAACACAGCTGAATCAGTAAGTCCAGATGGTTATGGTTGTTTCACATCCATCCAGCTCCCTCTTTGACAGGAACAGCTCGCAGACAGGAGCATGGTACTGCAGTGCAGCTATGCTGTTTGAAGCAGCTCATTCCCTCCATCCCTTGTCTCTTCCTTCTCCATGCCCTGCTTCCTAGCCTGCCTTCCCTCGTTCAGGGCTATCCCTCACCCCAGGGGGGAGGGAGGGATGCTACAACATAGGCTGATGCTGCAAAACTGTCATCCTCTGCCAAAGAGTGCAGAGACCCCCACCGGGATGCTCAGGCAGGGTAGGGATTATTCACAGTGGGAATGGTCTCATCTTGCAGTTGTGTTGGGGGGGGCGGATGTTAGTACCAGCTCTTTTGCTCTGGAGGAGAGAAGAGGGGAGGGGTTGACCCACCACTTGGCTGTTTGCGTTTGCTCTTGGCTGTTTCTCAGCCCCTGTGCAGCATCACTGCTCTCTCGAAACACCTTTGTCCCAGGACACACAGGGCTTGAGAGTCCCCCGTGTGCCAGTCTTCCTGCTGCTTCCAAGTGGGAGGATATGGGCCTTCTCCATTCTTCGTGGGCAAGCTGAGGTCTCGCGCATGCCAGGCAACCATCTAGCAGTGCACATCCAACCTTCACGTAGTTATGCTTGACCCTAGATGTTGTTTAGTGTAATGGGCCACGAGCCTCTATCCAACAGTACTGCCCCCTTTGCCAAACCATCAAAAAGCCAGTTTACACAGGGTTTCAAGTTTCTAGGGGTCTCCCACTGGTCAGGGCAGGACCCAACACCATACTGTTGACCCATCCACAGTTGCAGGAAGTCCAAAGGCTGCTAAAGACGTTCCCTTTCGGATTGCATGCAATAACCCCACCACCACCACCTTTGCTGCACAGCAGTTGGTAAAGTTGATAAAGTCCCCTATGCTTTATTACCAGGGATGCCGCAATGATATCGGACAAATAGAGTCTTTGAGGGCCAGAAATAAATCACTGCTTTCCCAGGCTGTGATGAGCCCTTCTTGGAGCAGGCTGGCTCCCTGGTCCTTCAGGGTCTGCCTGCATGAGCCCAACAACCTGGGTCCTTCAGGTCTAACAGTATTGTTTTATTTCAGGACAGGGCAGGGAGCTTTTTGCCCTTAACAATCCTGACTTCACTGCTGTGGTGCGTTCCTGGGAGACACAGAAGTCTCAGAGCCAAGAGTACCCTGTGAAGAAAGCAGAGGGGTGTTGTGATGTGGTCACAGAAATGACAAGTGCCAAAGGCCTAGTGGCTTCTGTCTCATCGGGCACTCATCGTTATTTTAATGTCAGTCTTTCAAGGGAAGGAGGGCTGGAAGGGACCTGGAGAGATTGTCTAGTCCCTTCCACTGCCCTAGGATGGAATTGGCTCACTCAAAGACTTGTTTTGATGCAGTGTAGCGTGTACGGGCTCTGCTCTCTGCTTCTCTGACCAGCTCTGCCCGTCCCAATCCCGCCAGACCCCGTTGGACAGCCCTCTGCCATCCACGGGGATGCTGCTCAGGTAGGAAGCGGCCCTGCCCTCTTCTCTTTCCTTTCGAAGACTGCCACAAAGCCAGCGCACAGCCTGTTTGCAGCGGCAGTCAAAGGCGACGCTTCCCATTGCTCTGGAGACATGATATTTGTTCTTCGGCGTTGCCATCCTTCACCGAATGCACTAATTCATACGCACAAACTGTCTACCTAAAGCTGGAGCACTAGTGGCAGCTCGCTCTCTCTGCTTTGATTTATTTAGTTCTTAATATTTTTTCTATTTAGTTCTCAATGTTTTGCTCTCTATCGTGTCCCCATCCAGAGAGCTCAAATAAGAGGGCAGTCCTCCTCGTCGCCAGGAGGTGTTTCCCAGGTTTGGTGGCAGCGTGTGGCCTTGGGGAAGGGACGAGCCTCCCACCTCAGCAAGCGGCAGAGGGCATTTTTCTTTCCTCTGGTCTTCCCCCCTCCCCCAGTCCACTAGTGTGTCAAAACCTTGAGTTTTGTGTAAAGTTGTTAAAAAAGCTTCTAGGCAAAATAAAAGATCAAAAGGGGTCTAATTAGCTGCAGTCTGCTTAGGGATTGTGGATGTTCACCTAGTTTTATAAATTGATGCTTTTAACATTAAAACTCAAAGCAAAAAGCGATGTAATTATTCCCTTTTTTTGAAGCTTAGGTTTAATGTCTTTATTGAAAATTGGGCACTTCTGTGGCATCTCAAGATGCTTTATTCTATCAAATCTGGAGCAAGTCATTTTTCATTTTGGATTGTAATGTNAATAACCCTGAAGATAATCTATGGTTCGAGTCTTTGTGAAGCTGCTCACTTTAATACAGGGGAAAGAGTGAGATTTTGAGCTCTTAGCTAGGGTGCCCAAACTTAGCTTGTCGTCACGGGATTTTTAGTTCTGTTTATTTTTATATCTTTTCCCAGACGCAGGATGCCAAGGCGAAAGTCTATGTCTCCTACGACATTTCTGTGCTGCGATCACGTCTCTGGGGAGTACTTTGGGTCTAATTTAAATCTCGGAGAAGGTAACAGGTAGTTGAATGGAGAACATCTGGTGGTTAAAGCAAAGGAGGAATGAGAGGTAGATGAGTTTTGTTATACATTTTTCAATTTTATTCTGATGTGACCTGATCGTGTGTCTTGTTTCCCACTCTCTGATCATTTGGGTGTGCCACGTATGATTCACTTTCACATGTTAAACCTCGCTAAGTTTGGCCTCAATAACCTCGAGTGGCCTGGACCGATGAGGGGAGGGTCATCATGAAGTCATGCGTTTGAGCTGGATGGGTTACAGATATTATTTACACCGTGGCAGGACACACAGGCTCCATTTAGAACCAGAGGCTGGTGGTGCTGGCATTTTGCTAATGCATAGGAAGTCCTGGTGCCTGCCCTAAAGACCTTACCACCCATCAAGAGAAATGGCAAATGCGGGGTTTGTGTGAGGGTGACTGCAGGAAAGGGTCGGTCCCTCAGTGAACTTTAAACTTTTTTTTTTTTTTTTTGGGNNNNATGTTTACCTAAAAGTTCATGCAAATGGAGGTAGGCTGCTTTGATCTGAGATTCTCATGAGAACTGTCTTTGTGATTTCCACTGCTCCCTGGCTTGTGTCAGAAATACTGTGAGTGGGGTCTCCCTGGGGATTTGGCGCAGCCCAGGTTTTAGCTGGGCTGGAAGGGAAGTGGGCTGAGATTTATGCATCCGAACAGGGCTTGCAGTCAAGAAATTTTTATTGGCATCTTTTATATTGTCCTTATTCGAAAGTTTCAATTCCTGATGATCATGCTGGGCGGGGGTTCAAGGTTTCATTTGCACTTGGCTCAGCTCAGATGCCGGAGGAAACTTCTGTGATGGGAGACAGATCCTTTTCCTTCAAACGCATGATTTCTCAGTAGACGGTAGGATCGGATTAGAGCTTCCTTTCAGAATCCAGTAGGGATTTGCTTGAATATTTGCAACTCTGCTTCTCTGATGCAGCGTGGTGATTAGAGGAGAGCTTTTCAGGTGTTCCTCTGAGGGTCTGAGAGCAGCCTGGCTACCTGCTGCTGTGGCTTTTTCAGTAATTAGAGCTCACCAAATGAAAAGCTTGGTATGTCCGTATATTTTCCTGAGAAGAATGGGTGTTCAGTCTTTATTACTCCTAAATTATTCCATCGGCTAACTAGTGAACAGACATCGCTTTCTATCTGTGAGGCAGCTGCTTTCTGGAAAAAGTTCCATTGTCCTTTTCCGTACGTACTCCGTATGGGCTTTTCTGCCGCACACCACATGCGTGGTCTGAGGCCTTTTCCCGTGTGCCTACTTAGCAAGATGCCCAGTGGCTTCGGTGGGAAGAGACCGAGCCCAAAAGCGTCACTGAGAGCCACAGCAGTTTGATGCAACGAGTGGCCGATGCGATTTAGTGGCTGATGGTAACAAAAGGCAGCTTTTGTTCAGCTGCCTTAAGAGCAAGAGGAGGTGTATGTTGGCGGTACGTAAGTTGGCTATGCGTTGGGTCAAGGACTCAACCTCCAGTGGAAGTACTCCGTGCTGTTGGCCGTGTTGCTGGGAGGGTTTATGTCATGCAGAGCATCGCTCCCGGGAAGCTGGGCTTGGACAGCACGGAGCAGCTTGCATCTGGCTCTCATACTGCCGTAATGGTCATTAAGTAACACTTTAATGTTTTAGAGCTCAATGCTTTTGTTTAAGCATTAAATAAAGATTTTCTTTTGAGGAAGTTTAGCTTAATCATCTGGTTGCGTGGCTGACTTGAGTAGCAGCACCGAAAGTCTGCAAAACTCCCAAAACGCACCAGAGAATGAAAGTCCTTACGATCTCGTAAACCACGCAAGATGAACTAACTGGACTAATAGGCTTGTGATCTGTAACCGAGGGACGTGAATGTGTGCACATGTTAGAGGTGGGAAACCAGCGCTTCCACCAGAATGCACGGCTGCATCTTAGGCGAAGTGAATACACTCTTTGGTTTTTGCTTCATCTTTCCTAGCTTGCTTACACCTGCCCGCCTACTCTGAGTGCTTCAGTTAAAGTATGTGATTTTTTTCTTTTTTCCTTCCCTTTTTCCTTGCTCCTCAGGAACATGCAAGTCTTATAAATTCCAGTTATTGTTTAACCCTTCGGGAAGTCGCCTAAGTTGGCAGATAGGCTGTACAGCTGCCCCTCGAATCCACTGTGTTACCTCCAGGTAATGCTTGGTGCTTTAGTGCCAATCCAAAAATTCCTGGAGTGTACATCACCAGTTAGGTAATAACGAGAGAAATTCTTATCTGAACATGGGATTATAACTACACATTAAAGAGTTGGGTTAGACGGGTTATTATATGTATTATTACTAGGTTTTGACTACCTACAAACCTAAGGCATTAATCATGTAATTATGTAACTTATGATTACCTAAAAATGCTCCCTCTTCAAATCGCTGTTGCAAATTTGATCTTTCCTCTGCTGAAGTGACCTGTCAGCTGCTCGTTGGGATTCATTAAAAACGTTGCAGCTGAGTTATAATCATCACTAGTTTTACAGAATGCACCCAAAAGCAAGGATAACCTTTTTTTTTTTTTTTTTTTTTTTTTTTTCTCCACTGGAACAAGCTGTCATGGGTGTTGATGCGTGTCTCCCTCACCTAGAGAAGCCCGGGAGGTCTTGGTCCTAAAGCTCACTTCCGACGTTTTCGGCTGCTGAGAGTTTCTTAGGAGTTTTCAAAAATAAGAAAGGCCTCTTGAAAGCAACGTATCAACATACAGGAAACAGAAATTTGTAAAATAATATTAACTTCTATAATTGCTTGGGTTTTATAACCTTAATTTTAGATTACTTTTAACCATTTTGTTCTCAGAAGCGTTCATCAGAGCACTGGATTTTAGTTTCCTTTCGACTGACAAATTTTGGAATCGGACGAGATATGTCTCTCCAATTACTGCTGGACAAGGCTTATAGGTAGAAATAATGTCTTTTATTAAGCAAACTAGTACGGCTGGAGAGTGTAGGCAAACTTCGAGTCGTATGAGCCCTTCAAGTCTGAAACAGAAGCTTTCAACGCTAAGCGCGTGCTGAATAAGCAGCTGTGTGGGGTTTAGTTAGGTACGTGTCAATTAGACCATCTTAACGAGGGGGAAGATAGTGAGTACCTGTATCGCTAGGTCAGAACAGCCACTACAAAATGTTGCTAGGTTATTTGTAAGCATCGTCTGGGACACAGATGAAGGCTGGCAGAATTTTACGAGGGAAAATTCAGGTGTGGGAAAGGTGTGTTTTCCCTTGAATGATCTAGTAGCAACATATGAACGTGAAAGCTCCTGTTTTATGCCTAGGAGTGTGGTGTGTCCTCCAGAAATGACTCAAATGTGCTTCAAATTTTCTTCCCTTTTAATCTCTGCCGGCTTTTGCAGGAAGTTCGGAAAATGGCTTTTACATTTACAGCCTTTTCTGCTCTGACACAGGCAGAGTAGTCTTCAACGTGGAAGCTGAAACCCCGTCCCCGGGGTAGCGAGCCCATGGGGAAGGTCACATATGGCTGACAACGGTGAACGAGTGAGATCTGCTCTTCTGGTTTTGTCAATGATTACCCTGGCCTGACAAAGGTTCTACCATGAGCATTGTGGTAACTTCTTAAAGCTGATTGGGAGCTATTACAGAGTGATAAAAATCAGATATTTCTGACCATGGTGATCAAAGGAGGAATTCAGTGATACTACAATAGGTGCTTGGAGTTCTGCGGGCATGGCCATCGGTATTGTTTAATGACCCAAGTGCTTTGGCTACGTTGGGTAAATAGCAGCTGTGGCAGGCACATAGAAAAGAAGTTCTTAGGAGACAGGGGTTTCAGAGCGACAGCATAACCCGCTTGCAAACTGTCTGCCTTCCCTGGACACTGGCAGTTGTCACAGTGTGACTATCAGCCAGGAGGTTGACCCCACTTCCAGAATCCTGATTTGTTCAGAAACCTGCGTATGTCCTCTCTTGGGTTTCAAACACGTTTCTTGTGGTCGAAAGACCACAAGTTCCACCAGTTGAGGGTTTCTGTCTGGCCGAGGTTACAGGCCACATGTTAAAAGCTGGTGTCAGGTGAACGTTGCCTAATAGGATTCTGAAATTTTCCTCCTCCTTTAAGAGCGAAGGTAACTTTAACGCTTGTACCCTCCCTATAGGAATATGCTGGTTCGGGAGCACAAATCATCCACTCTGCCATGCGGAAAGTTTTTAGCAGCCTGTGCTAAGAAGCTGGGAAGCTGGGTGCATGGAAAGCGTTACACCGAGGGCTGGGCGAGAGCAGCCACCGAGTCCCCTGGCAACCCAGAACGTTTTTCCCCCCGTGTTGGCTTTCACCGAAAACTTGTGGGCATCCTCGCACTGCTGGGTGTGCGTGGAGTGGTGGCTGGGGGGATGTTGGCTTGCTGCATCTCAGGTCTTTCATGCCAGAATCCCCCAAATTTGCCTAAACCTGCCACACGTTGGAAGTGTGTGAATCTCCTCCTCGTTCCTGCTGACCAACAACCAGCAATTTCCCCGGCATCGAGTACGTGTGTGTGTAGTATTGAGTCATTTCTTTGGGGCTGTTGGTTAAGTCTTCAAACCATGGAAGGAAACTGGGAGCCTGTTTAGATGTCACTAAAGGTCACTGGCTATTTTTATAGATTACATTAAAGAAAACCGAAAGTGCACAAAAAGAATATTCAGGTTGTGAAGTCAGGACTTTGAAAAATATTTTCGCTGCCAAACTATCACCAATCACTGTAGAGCATCTGCAAGCTGATTTTTCATAGCTTGGCTCATAGCTTGGCCAGAGGTGCCTTACTCTCCCGGTAAAAAATTATTCCCTGGCACCACTGTGACCTTCCTGACAAATTTTAAAGCAGCGCTCCAAATTGTAGCGCTGAGACTGTTCAACCGAACGCTTGCAAGGGATATCAGTTGTTTGGTTTTGATTATTTTTATTTATTTTTTTTTTTAACTTGGGTAAAAAGTTTTCCTGCAGTGGATGAACTGCATTAACTGGAATTTTCACCCCGAATTCCAGCTGGGGCAGACAACCACCGTGGAAAGCTTTAATTCAGAAGATTAAAGTCTGGGAAAATTCTAAGCAACCGGAGTCTTATAATAGTAAGTTCTGTACAATGTGGTCGGCCTATCAAAGGGAAATCATTTTTTCTGTCTGTTTTGGTTTTGATGTCATTCCATCAAATGTTTAATTGGGAGACACAGCATTAGCTTCAAACTCATTTTGAAGCAATGAACATTAGTCAGACGTAAACAAAAGGGCTGGGGGCAAACGACACGACTGCCGAGTGGTGGGAGAGATTTTTAGGAAGGGGCTTTTGCCAACTGCTCCCCTCGATGAACGCAACTGCCGTGGAGCAGAAATCAGCCCTCGGCCTGGGCTCTGGTGGAAGGAAGCGGGGCTTGTACAGCAAATTGGGAGGCACCGAAATTGCGGAGTCATAGAATCATAGAATCATTCAGGTTGGAAAAGACCCTTGTGGTCATCGAGTCCAACCATCAGCCCAAATCTCCGAAGTTCTCCCCTACACCGTATCCCCCAACACCACATCTAAACGAGTCTTCAACACATCCAGGGATGGCGACTCCATCACCTCCCTGGGCAGCCTATTCCAGTCTCTGACCACTCTTCCTGGGAAGAATTTTTTCCTAATGTCCAGCCTAAACCTCCCCTGCTGCAGCTTGAAGCCATTCCCTGTTGTTCTATCGCTAATTACCTGTGAGAAGAGACCAGCACCAACCTCTCTACAATGTCCTTTCAAGNGCCAGGCAGCTCTCCAGCCACACTTCCCCAAGCCTGTAGCGATGCACGGGGTTGTTGTGGCCCAAGCGCAGGACCCGGCACTTGGCCTTGTTGAAGCACATTCCATTAGCGTTGGCCCATCGGTCCAATCTATGTAAGTCTCTCTGTAGAGCCTCCCCATCCTCATGCAGATCAACACTCCCGCTTAGCTTCGTGTCATCTGCAAACTCACTGATGATACACTCTATGTCCTTATCAAGGTCATCAATAAAGATGTTAAACAGAAATGGTCCCAACCCTGAGCCCTGAGGGACACCACTTGTGACCGGCCGCCAGCTGGATTTAACTCCATTGACCATCAGTCTTTGGGACCGCCCAGCCAGCCAGTGCTTGATCCAGCAGATCGTGTGCTCATCCAGGCCATGACCCGCCAGTTTTTCCATAAAAATTCTATGGGGGACAGTGTCAAATGCTTTTCGAAAGTCTAGGTAGACAATGTCCACAGCCTTTCCCTCGTCCAATAATCGGGTCATCTTGTCATAGAAGGAGAGGAGGTTCGTCAGGCAGGACCTGCCTTTCATAAACCCATGCTGACTAGGCTTGATCCCCTGCTTGTCCAGTCATGAGCGAGGTGTGCGAGCGCTCAGAAAAAGCGGGTCGGGGTGGGGATTCTCGTCGTGTGCAGGGCTGGCGTTGGAGTGAGCCGGGCAGGGAGCGGGTGGGAGTTGACAATTTGGTGCAGCTGAGTGGTGGCTCGACCCAAAAGCCTGCCAGCCTGCTCTCCTGGGGACAGCAGGGGTGATATTCCGGTGGTTGAGAGGTAAGTTATGAGGTTAAACTGGAGGTTATGAGGTTAAATTGGCCCCCATGCAAATGTGGGTCAAAATGCTAATACGTACACATACAAAACCCGTGCTGGCGGCGAGCTTCTTGAAAAATTGCACTTGTGGTGATCAGACCTCAGACACCATAAAATAAAGAATAACCTTTGCTAATTCTCAGTCATTGCCGCTGCGGAGTATTACAGTTGAGGGACCGCAGGCCAGAGGGGCGGGTGGGACCTACCCAAGGTCTTCTCTCAAGTCTGAAGGTTCGTTCCCAGGTTCACGGTCTCGCCACTGGAACAGGCTGCCCGGAGTTACTGGGAATACGTTTGTTTTTAATCTTTGCACCGTTTTCCTTGCTGAGGTGCCTGGAATTTATCTCCAAAATATTTTGGAGGGGAAATGTGATCATAAAGCTAGAGCTTTGGGCTATGCATGCTTCTTTTCAGGCTCCTAACATCTTTGAAAGGGGTAAGTGTTACTAACCCGCCTCCTTTGTTTTTTGACAAGGAGAGCAATTTAAAAAAGAAAAAACAACATTTTTTTTAATCCCTTACACCGCGTTCATGTCAGCTTTAACTTAACTCAGCCCACATTGCGGGAGCTTTGGGAGGCGTTTCATGTTTGTTAAAATAGGTTTGGGTCTTTTATTGCTTTTATGACTCTATCAGGAACTGGGGCCAGAGCCTTGTCACGACTGGCACGTGCAGCGGGCAGAGAAGTCCTGCCCTCGGTGGCGTAGGTGAGAGAAAGCCGCTCGGCCCCGGGGTGAGGTTTGCTGAGCAAACAGCGTGCCCAGCCTTCTGCAGAAGGGCTGAGCCTTCGGTTCCTCTCCAGCTCCTCGCACAAAGCCCTGCGCTTCCTCTCCTGCGTCTCTGGAGCCTCGTAAGACCCTTCCTCTTCCCAGCATATCGAGCTGCAGCTCTCTCAAGCTGCCTGGCAGCGAATTGCCGCTCCCCAGTCTGCCCTTGATTTTATTTTTTTTTTTTGCCTTCCCCCACGCAGAAGGAAAAGGCTGAAAATTCCCGGTTTCTGTGGTCATCACCTGAGTGTCCCAGCGAGCTCATATCTGCCCTGTTGAGAGACGTCTGGGCAGGGGGAGAGCACGAACGTGGCCGAGGAGTGCTGGTGTCAGGCAGGCGTCGTGCCCGCCTTTACCAGCCTGATGGGAACAGACAGGGACAAAGGTAAAGCTTGTGGCATGAAAAGGCCGCTTGTTGCGGCGTTTCATGGCCAGTGAGCGTGACCAGCCTTCAGGGCTAATTACCAAGGGGGAGAGAAGTATGTTCTTGTCAGCGGACCTACAGGGTTACTATTTAATGAAGCAGATATGCCGGTAGCTTGTTCAACGGCATGAGCAAGTGACTGACTTGTGTCCACGAGGATGTAGGTGCGAGTGGCAGGGTGCTTCAGGTGGCTTTCAACCCCTGCTCTTCTCTCTAAGCGTAGTTGGGCACATCCCTCCTTGTCTTAGCAGCAGTGACCTGCTTTCCTCTTTTCCAGTTTTCCTCTCTACCTTCTCAGCTCTTCTTTCCCCCTTTTTCCTACCCCGGCACCTCTTGTTTGTTCCATCCCATCCTTTCAAAGCTTTCCACTTTATTTTCCCCTCCTCTTTTTCAATTACTGATGCTAAATGGCATTGAGCAGCGGTGTCATCACTATTTCATCAGGCCTGCCCCAGTTCCCTGCTCGTGGAGCATGTGTGAGCCGGGAACGGCCGGTCTCCTCCCTCTGCTTGCATCAGGCTCCCCCGCCGACCGACCACGGTTGCTCAGCGCATCTGACAAGTGTTACTTGTCCTTTCCTTTGGGACTGCCCGTGGAGGTGTGCGGGGGGTTGCCGAGCTGTGCTGGACCCTGGTGTTGTGCTGGCAGGGTTACAGCGAGCACGAGGATGCCTCCATCCGACCGGAATCCCTTTGTATCGCTCTGTAGTCGTACGCCCAAAAGTTTGTTGTGGGTTAATCCAGTGCCTGCGGTGGTCTCTGGGGGGAAAGGTGAGACAAAGCACAGGGAAAATAATCAAATCGTGATTTTTTTTTTTTTTTTTTTTTTTTTTTTTTTTTTTTTTTTTTTTTTTGCCCAAAACCAGTGGGTTTGGGCAGACCCAACGGCTCTTTCTGACTGCTAAACTTGTACTCTGAATTCATACAATTTACTCCATCCAACATCACCTCTCAGACTTGTCCTGGCTTCCAGGCTGGAGTAGGTATTACTAAGGAGGAGCAGCATCTGTGGTATGACTCCTCTTGAAGTCTGTTGTGGGAACGACTCATTTACTTCCCTGCAACCTATGTTTTGACCTGAGAGGGGGGCTATGTTTGACAGGGGATCTTTCTAATACAAAAGTTGATTAATATATACATTAGATAGTTATGGATCTCCTCTAACAACGCCCCCTTGTGCGTTTACCAGAAATGATAATTTGTCTGTCAAAATTTCACCCAAAGCTGATGGTCCTCCCGGGGTGTCGGGAGGAACACGCCAATGGAAAGCTTGGTGTGGCCGCGGAGATTTTGAAGCGCAAGAGCCTAGGTGTGCATGGGGAGCAGGGGCTGCCGCGGGGAGGGTGTTGCAGGTCAGGAGTGACGGGCATTGGCAGAAACTCCGGGAGAAGACGCACCAGGTCTGTCTGCCTCGAGCCTGCTGTTCCCTGCCTGTGGGGATGTCCCTTGGATTCTTTGGGCAGGAGGTTCACCAGGGTATGACAGTTTGAAAAAACACGTTTGACTTGTATGCTGCCTGGAATTTGCGCTGTTTATTCCGTAGAGAAAATTTTTTTTTTTTTTTTTTTTCCTGGGTTTTTAAGAAAACAGATATTGGGNTATACATTACTTTTTCACTGTTCTTCCTGTTTGAAATGGACTCTTCATTGTAGAGTGCATCAGAAATAGAAAAATGTTTTTTTTTTTTTTTTTTTTCCTGGGATATTAAGCAAACAGATCTTGGGGAAGAGCCGACCTTCCTTTTATTCTCCTCTTTGTCTCTGAACGCTACGCAAACCACCTGATATGAGACACAGAAGATGTTTTAGTATCCAGTTGTGTGTTGGCCTCAGTTCAGGCCGCGAAAGTGGCTGCCACACAGAGGACAACGTGCAGCTGGGATGAGAGAGTCAAAGCCGTGCTACCGTGCGGATGCTCTGGGTCCCGGCCTCTTGCTCTGTGTCCCTGCAGAAAAGACAGGCTGTTGAAAAGCAGCCCTTGCTGGCTCCAGGGCCTGTCACTGATCCGCTCGCAGTGACGCTAGGAAATGCGCTTGTTTGTAGTTGTGCTACTTCACGCTCTCCATGTCTACCAACAGGATCCAAGGCGGCTCTCCAACGCTGCGGGCCTGTGCTGTCCCCTGGGAAGGGTCCTCCTGCTGCACTGGATGCTGGTGACCTCGCAGAGGACATGGAATCGCTGGCTGTCACGGCACCAGAGGGAGCAGAGAAGGATACAACAGCATCACGAGCCGAGGTGGAAGCAGTAGAAAAAGCAGTGGCAACAGTGGAGGTGGAAAGCCCAGAGGGAGCAGGTCTGGATGGAGAGGTGGTCACCCCTGGAGGAGCAGCGGTGATAGCGGTGGAGGCATCAGAAAAACCAGAGGCAGCAAGGGTTGATGAAGCATTTGCCCGGGCAGCAGAAAGGATAGCAAAATCAGAAGCAGCCAAGGTGTTGCAAGCAGCAATAGCTGAGGTAGAGACCAACAGCCTCGGGTTCCCGCTGGGGTGAAGGGGCTGTGGGTGCATCTCCCCCTTGGCTGGGCTCACAGATACCTGATGGCGTTGGGAGGCTGCGGCTCCAGCACCGAAGCTAAATCTGACCTTTCAGCCTTGCCCTCTGAATGCCTCAGGTGGATGGGACCCAATTTCTCTCGTGAGACCCCACCTGGAGTACTGCATCCAATTCTGGAGCCCCTACTACAAGAAAGATATGGAACCTGCTGGAACGTGTCCAGAGAAGGGCCACGAGGATGATCAGAGGGCTGGAGCACCTCTCCTATGCGGACAGACTGAGGGAGTTGGGGTTGTTCGGTCTGAAGAAAAGAAGGCTCCGAGGAGACCTTATAGTGGCCTCCCAGTATCTTAAGGGGGCTACAAGAAAGCTGGGGAGGGACTTTTTAGGATGTCGGGTAATGGTAGGACTAGAGGGGACGGATTAATACTTGAGATGGGTCGATGCAGACTGGACGTCAGGAAGAAGTTCTTCACCNCCTGCTGAGAGCTTGTGCTCTTTTCCCATCTGGTTTCCCTCTGTCTTTCAGATGAGCTTTTTTTCATGATAGCGGGCACTTTATCACGCCTGGTACAGTTAAGGATACAAAGCACTCTCCGTTACAGCCCCGCCGGCCACATGCTCATCCTGTTCTAAAGCATTCATATTTGGGGATCAAAAAAGGTCCACGCGTGGTGTTTACTCAGCCGAGAATTTTTATTTGACATCTGAGCAATTATGCCTTGCGTTGTTCGTGAGTTTGCTGAGGGTGATAAACGCACTTTTCCCATTTGAAAAAAAACCTGTCTTTTAACATTGACGATGTGGTGACAGATTTTCAGCAGGGCCGGGGGTCGGATTTGCCAGGGCTCGATGCCCGCTCCAAGCGCCAGATTTTCAGATGTGTTCGGCACCCAGCAGCTCCCCGTTGGGTGTGAGGCCCTTGGACGTGTTTGTTCCCATGTGCGGAGCTCCTTTGAAAAGCTGCCTGCCTGCAGCACCACCGAGCATCCACCTTCTGCTCGTAGGGAAATCTGGATCTCATCTCCCCGGGCTCCGATTTCCTTTTGGTTTGCAGGGTCAGTTTGCTGCTATCGCTGTTTCCTGGGCCCCAGAGCTGTCCTGAGTGCATGGCACTTCTGTAGGATCTCTTCTTTTAACTTATCCCCCGGTTCAGGCAAGTAGCTTTACTCAAGAAGGGCTCTTCGGCGTGCGTTTGGGTTTTGATGTGTTTTTACGTCTTGTGGAGCTCAGCTGGCTTTAGGCACATGCCAAAACAATTCTCTAAATCAGCGTGTGAATAGGGACCTTTATTTTTGAATATCAGCAAATTCTAGTGACTTTTCCCGTGCTCACGTATTTATTCTCTTGACTTTTCAGCTCAGAGCGAAGAGGAGGAGCGCGTGGTTGAAGCCGAGGAACGCCACTCAGCAGGAGGAGGAGGACTGGGTGAAAGAGGGAGAGGTGAAATGAAATGAAGGAGGGGTGGCATTCTGGGACATACCTAATGGTGGGGCTGGTTCCCTGATACTGTGACCGCTCCTGGAACGCAATAGGGCTGTGAATTACATCTCTTTTGTGACCGCCCCTGCTATTACAAATAAAGATATGCCATACTCCACACACAGTCGTGTCCGTGGTCTTTTGAAGGCCCTTGTCTCCTGGCTTTGTGAAATGGCAGCTCTGCCCCTCTTCCCCAAAGATGAGCAAAATGTGCTGTTCATGTTGGAAAACGTGCTGCTGGCATGAAATTATATAAAAAAGAAATAGTCTAAAGAGAGGGTCAAGTTTTCACTCCTGTAGGCCAAGAGATGGTCCATGGGAGCACAGCTAATGTGAATTACTTTCACATCTTAACGGAGCAGGCGTGTTTACCGGTCTATCCAGCTTGCTCCAGCTCTGAAGTCTGTTTCTTGCCTAGATGGGAATGGTAGGTATGAACTTTTTTCCTTTTTTTTTTTTTTTTTTCTTTTTGTTTTTGTTTTTTGGGGTTTGTTTTGTTTTCCTAATTCTGCGTATTCTTCTGGAGCAGGGAATGGGAAATGTCTCTTCACCCAGATGGATAATGGGTGAAATGCAGGACAGAAGAAGTCCGGAAGAAATTCAAGAAACGGGAAACAACATCTTCAGAACAGTGATGGGCTCGCCAGCGTGAATGACGTTCCGCAGGCAGTGCAGATTGGTCGTGGAAACAAGCTTCTGATTTTTGAGAGGAAAAAACGTAAGTTTGTCGTAAGATTGTTTTCTTGGCCTGTGAGGTATAGGTAAGTCTGTGTTGTAGTAAGAGTTGGATGCCAGGGCGGTCACCCACCGTAAGAGGTAAATGGTGGCAAAGCGTTACGGAGACAGTGGGAGTAGAACAGAGCCAGGCTTGGTGTGTGTCACCCAGGTTTTCCTGTGAAGGGTAAGCACAACTCAGAAGTGCCCGATGCCTTCAGCAAATGTCTGCTTCATTAGTTCCTTCCAAATACCTCATGGTTTGCTGCACCAGGCTTGTGTTTAAGCAGCCTGGGGAGATGGGGGCCAAATCCGTAGCTGGACAGAAAATTTCTGAAGCGGATGCAGGTGGCAGTGCGAGTGCCTGTGTGTGATTTGTTGCTGCGCCCCAGGTGTGGCGTTCAGGCAGTGCCACCAAGTACGCCGGGTGAAAGAGAAAACCAGCTCCCGGACCACAGATGGTCGTGAGCGAAGCCTCAAAATCCGTATGAGCATTGACAACCCGTCTCTAAACTCCTGTGTAGTTGCAGCTGGATGCGATATTCTCCACGTACTTTCCGTCCAGCTTCCAGTGGTCTTTCTGTGGGAAACACAGCACTTGTCCTGGTGCACCCCAAAAGTGGCAGCACGCTGGTAACGCCTACGGCATCGCGTGGAGCTGTTTTCCGCGTGAAATGGGGTCTGTTGGGGCAGACCCCCAGTAGAACAGGAGAGGAGGGTGGTGGGGTTCTGCCGCTACCCTGCGCCGAGCTGGCTGGCGATGGAGATCTCTCTCCATCTCCCTCTCGGGAAACGTGTCCTTGTATCGCGACAAAGTCAAGAGGTTTTGGTGCCAGGCTTGGGTCCTTGCACCTCCGCTGGCTCCTCTCTCTGTGTAGTGACAGGCCGGGGAGGAGAGAGGAGGGGAGAACAGCAGCGACTGATTAAAACTCAGCCCCCTGGCCCTAGATCTGAGGAGGCAGAGCCCGCCCTCCCTTCCCTTACAATAATTTTATTTTATTACAAAAAGAGCCCATATTAAAAAAGCTCATGATTATGTTTTCTGTTCACCAAGACTTTTCCTGTATTCGACCTTTGGATAACCTCCAAGGCTTGCAAACATTTGAAAGGAGTAAAGGAGCTCGTTTTATTGCAGGGCCTCAGCATACATTCTTTCCAGCCTATCTTTAACATCAGTTGACAAGAATTATATAATTGCAGTCTGTGATCCCTTTAAGGCTAAAACGTATTCATTTTCCCTCAAAGAACACTTCAGGTTTCAGAGTTAAATGTATAATTCCCCCCCCCCCATATGGGTTATTCTCTAAAAAGCCGTTTTCTCTTAAACTGGCAAGTCTCATTCTAACAAGTTGCATGGATTTATTTTTTACTGCGGTTTTAAGCTCACATGTTAACAAGTAGAAGAAATAGCCTCCAAATCCCAACCTGTGTTTCCCATTCCATTGGAAAATTAGTGGGTTACAGAGAACACGCAGAGGGAATTATACTCCTTAGGTAGAAGCAAATAAAACTTCAACATACTGATTTAATCAAATTAGTGTCTAATGCTAATTGATAGGCAGTCTGGAGATGGGCAGGTAGGCTGGGTTGGATTTGGTCTTGCATTTCAGAGGCATGACGTGATCTGCTGGAATTTCTGGTTTCCTATCAGCATGGCATCTGCCACCAGGTTGTAGGAAGCCGTGGACATCGGATACTGGGGTAGGAGCTGAGGAACGATGCCAAAAAGGAAGTCTGAAGACATTATTACCTGGAATTTAAAAAATGAATTTTTCACTGGTGTTTGCGCTCTTGGAGAGTTAAAAAAAAAAAAAAAAAAAAAAGGGGGGGCACATAAATGCGTGAGTATTCCTGGAAGCTTTTCATGACAGTTGTGTCCGTGTGTTTGGGGCCAGCAGTGCCCGGAGGGAACAGAAGCGACGCCACCGCGGTGCCCTGAGCACATCTGCAGCACCCCTTGAGAACGGAGCGAGAAGTTCAGAGAAACTGGGAAAAACCCTCACCCCTCCGAGTATTTCTGGACAATGAAAAATGGAGGGAGCAGCAGCCTGGTCATGGGTATTTGCATGCAAGAAGGGAAGTTAAATTCGTCTGGTAAATTGGCTGTTTAGGAGTAATTTAGCTGGTTGAAGCTGGAGAGGAGACTGGCCTCAATGGGCCAATTGTCTGCCCTGGTGCAGCGAAGGGTGGGGTTGAAATCAAGAGGTTTGGGGGGGTTGTTCTCAATGTTGCCGTGGACTTACCCCAGACCTCCGTTTTCTTACCTGAAAAGAGGAGGACAGTGGCAGCCAGCCTGCCTGCCTTCCTGCGCTTTTATCTAAGCACTTGAGGAAGTGCAAACTTTTATTCCAAATAATGCTTGCCAGTAAAAATGGGTCCCTTCTTCAAATATTTAGTTAATCTAACACTGATTGCCCCCATTCCCTAAGGGGAGGAGGGGGCGGGGGCAGCATTCCTGGTTTTATAGAGGGGCAGGTTTGAAAGGGCTGTAAACGCATGTCGCGGGGGTCGGATACAATAACCAAAGAGAGAGGAGCCGGTAACAGAATCCTTTTAATGAACTACAAGCCCACAGTTTATAAACTTGGACACAGATTACGCTCCTGCCTAGCGTATAAAAATAACCATATTTGGATGCCTTTGTGGCCAAAGGATCTCATAACCTGTTAAGTTTTCACTGCCTGTTTTTTCTAGCGCAGGCAGGGACCCGCGTAATACCCTGCGTTGCGCTGAAAGGGAAAATCTCCGGTCTGTTAAGCTGTCCCCTGCCTTTGGTAGCCTCTCTGTATCAGGATTCACGTTCTTGTTTCCGTTTCAAACAGGGGACTAGTTTACAAGGCAAGTTCCTCCTTGGAGATCACAAGAGGCTTTCTTTCCCCTTTCTTTTTCTGAGAGGAAGGATTAGGTCACCAGTAATACCGTTCGCCTTTTTTTTTTAATTCTCTTCTTTGGCTAATCTGCTCTCCAAGGTGTCCACGTTACAAGAGAAATAAAAGGCTTTAAGTGAGCGCGGGACTGTTTTCCCCCCCCGTCACCTCAGCGCTCCAGCCGAGAAGGGTGATTTACAGAAATCGCCGCATGGAAAAGGAGAAGGAAAAGCCTTAAAACAGAATTTCACGCGTATAAGACAAAGCGGAGAGATAGCAGAGCGGCAGGTGCCATCTCCTTACCTCGCAGGGTCGTGTTCTGCCCGCTCTGAAGGATTTTGGTGGATGGCGATTACAAATCGCGTCTGCACCGCATCCGGGTGTATTGTACGTGCAATTACAGCTTTGTATAGCGAGCTTGTCTGGGCCCTCACCTGCGATCAGGAGGCGTATCGTTATTCAAAGACCTTTATGTTCTATTATCTGCGTGCATTTTACGTGGCGCGAGCGTTAACGGTACGTTTTAAGATGTGCTTTTCGAGTCGGGCACCCGTCCCGGTAGCGGCATGCGGCGTGCCGTGCATCGCCAGGCTTCACCCAAGAGGAGGATAACGCTGATTCTTCTATGTGGGAAGTTTTGGGTCTCTCTAAACAAGTTGACTTTGGTCAGAGCGTACTGAGCACGACCGGGTTATTTCTTTAGTGAAACGTATATTATTCTCGTTCAAATACCAAGTTCTGGCACCAGTTTGTGGTAGGGCACAAAGATTTTGCGGCAATAAGTATGAATTTGCGTTGGGTAGTGTGTACCTAGCGCAGGCACAGCTTGTTCGTACTGGTCACGTTACGTTTGGCAAACTACGCTTCAAGGGCCACGTCTGCCGTGCTTGAAATCAGCCCAGCTCTGCTGAACTGCGTGCTGGTCTCCGCCAACCAAAGTTCTGGCTCTCAGAATGTTTTCGGGCTCTTTTTTTTCGGTCCTTTCTTTCCAAAGAGTTTTACAAAGGTAGTTAAATGGACAGTAATACTCAGCAGTTACGCATAAAAAGCTGTTTATCTAAGGATATCAAAGCACTTGACAAAGGTGGGTAATTCTCCCAGTGCCCTTTTTTCGCCGGGTGGGATGCTGGCATGCAGAGACAGCGAGCGGTTTATCTGAGTAACAGAGTCGGTAGCAGAGGTAGTAATTAAAACTTTGGGTCTCATGACACCCAACTCTGTACTGTAACCGCTAGACAAACTGCCTCCCGGAACCGTATCTCATCTCTATCTCCCTACATACGCACAATAAAGCCTTTGTGGTATATGCTGTACACTTGCTATTGATAGTTGTACCAGCTGAAAGATAATGCTTGCTCTTCTAACGGGCTGCGAGCGTGCTCCGTACAACCTCCATTATCTGAACATAACGGGGGAGAAGGGGAGAATTTTGGATAATCGAGGTTTCAAATAATTGAAGGAGTTTTCGGTGTAATTAATAGGCGTGGTGGGGACGCGGCCCGTTTTGGAGAGCAGGTTGGGACAACTGGTGTCGAACCCTGCGGTCGGTTAATAACCAACGCGCTGCCGTTTGGGATATGGTTTTGGTTTTCTGGGTTGTTTTTTTTTTTTTTTTCTGAAAGGAGGTGTGTCTCTTCCTCGCTTTGTTTCGGAGGGAAAAAAGGGACAAATGCATTTCAGACGTGTTGCTGGTATCCCTTTAAGGTTGGTGACGACCAACAGCTGTCCCGTTGCTTAATGGAAAGCCACTTATAGACATGGGCAGTTTAAAAATGCCGATCGATAGGCGTTATGCAGCCCGGATGGCGGCGGGGCGCGGGCTATGTGGGTGGCTCTGAACGTCTGCAGAGAAGTAGGACCAGAGATCATCTGAAAAATAATTTCCCCTGCATATGCCGTAAACTCTAGGATTTCAAGTATGACCCGGCTGTTAATGAGCTCCATACAGGCAAACAAATGCACGGTTACTGTAGAGACGCAGTCATTTATGAAGATAAAACATGATCCGCGGGACCGGGTAACTGCTCACATTAGTGTCTTTGCACTGAAAGCTGCGATGGAAATCTTTGCTAGCGTGACTTTATATTTCCCCGTGCCACCGAGGCAGGCGAGCTTCACATCACTGCCTGCTTTCTCGGCGAGCTGATTTGTTTCTAAAAGCAAGAGGGTAACAAGAAGGGATAAAGTTTGCAAAGCATAGCACGGAGCGATCCCGACCGTGTTCAGCTTTCCTCGCGCCGACCGCTCTCACCGTAGCTCGCTTTTTAAAACCAGCTCTGTCCTCTGCCTCAGGCCAGGCGCAGAAATTAAGAGCAGCCTTTACTCTTGAAGCCGTTATGAGCTAACAGATGGGTGCAGGTAAGGCTGAAATACCTTCAGGAAGGGATTAACTTGGTTTGGTTCTTATGAAATACAGTGTTAGGTGGAGGACGGCTATTCAGCATTGACCAGCCTCGCAGCTCATCCCCAAGCATTCATCTTTTCTGAGACCGCGGCCGTTACCTGCCCCCCATCAGAGCAGCACACACGTGCGTTCAGATTAGTACCAACACCCCAGTTTGCTTTATTTTTCTCAGCTATTACCTGAGAGACAGGACAGGTCGACATCTGGGAGCTGATGTCTGACATCTTTCCTGAGAAGATCGGTCCAATCTTAGTCGCTTTGAATTATAACCTTAACTTTTTCCCCCTGTAAATTTACAGTGCCTGGTCTCACCAGCTACTTCAAGTGCCCGAAAAATAAACAATAAAACATATTTCCTTGTGTACTTCAGTGCTTACCCCAATCCGCATGTTTGTGCAGAGAGAATGTGCATATTTATTATCTTTAATAGAGTCTAGATGTACGCACACGTGTAATTCTCTTTCTATTTAGACGCCAATCTGTGTATGTGCATTTATGAGGGATCAGTGGAAACAGGACTGACCCCGACATTTTATGCGTTATTAGGAGGAGCAGCGGTTCACCCTTTTAAAATTACTATATTTGGAAATCTGATTCTAAACTCACGCTGGTTTAACTTAATTTTGTGGCTTTTCTCCAGATTTTCATAACCAGTGGAAGTGAGGACAGGATCGAGAGGAACACTTGTGCTCCTTGAAGGCGAGCGTTGGTGTAGACACGCTTGCGTGTTGGCCGCGCTGAGGGACCAGGTAAGCGCGCAGCTGCCGGCCCCGGCGTGAGAAACGGCTGCGCCGAAGCACGGTGCTTTTACAGTTCAATTTTTGTGCCTTTTCTCTTGCTAAGCTTCCCCCCCACACACACTTACGTCGTCGCAAGTCCCATCTACATATATACATCTATATCAATTTTTTTTTTTTTTTTTTAAATATCTTGTCAGATGCTTTTTGTGGGAACCTTGTGCTCCCTCTGCTTTTCCCCTCATCCCATTTTTTGGGATCGCTTTGTGGCGCGTACGGCCGTGAGAATAAAGCGCAAAGGGCCGGCGATGGAGCCCGGAGTTTTTGTTGAACAAGAGTCCAGATAGTGAAAGTTTACAAGAGAGGCGCTGGGAAAGCTCTGCCGTGAATAGAGCTGTTATTGCCGTTATCCCATTGTTTACACTTGTTGGGGGCGGCGGGGGGGGGAAGGCAAAATTTGGGCATTTCGTGTTTATTGAAGGGCTTTATGGCGCTGGGTGTTTGTGCTGCGCTTTGGGCA
>VXBH01001123.1:328528-374825 GCA_013400035.1 Rynchops niger
GCTCCTTGTCATATCTTATAACATAGGTTTCAATCTGAGCGCTCAGACCAGTCTCACTGGTGTGTGGTCCAGCCCGTCTCTGCTGCCCGCTCTCCGCAGTCCGGGCTCGCCTAAGCGGCGGTTCCAGGCTACCGAGGTTAACTGCAAAGCCAGCGGTACTGGAAATACGCATCGCTGAAGTATGCTGATGCTGCCTTTTTTTTCTTTTTTTTTTTTNTTCTTTCTTCCCCCCTTCCCATTTTAAAAATGTGTTGTACTGGAAACTGCAGCCTGGGGGTGTTGGGGGGTGTGTGTGTGAAGATACTGAGTTTGCCCTAAAAGTTTAAAGGGATGTTTATTTTTCCAATGCTTCAGAAGAAGGAAAAGACAGACTTTTTTTTTTTTTTTTTAAGTACTGAAAAACAGTTATTGATGAAAAACCAGAACTGGTACTGAAAAGTCACTCTAAATTTAATTTTTAATTTTTTTTTGGTTGAAAAGGCAGCAATATATAACTGAAAAGTTTCTGTTCGAAAGGCATTTTGTTTGAAAAGCCATTTTTGTCGTGTCAGAAGTTTCCCCCCCCCGCCGCCCCCTCCCAGTAGGGTTTTGTGCGGTGTAACGTGTGACCACCGAGGGCTCCTTCTGCGCTTTTCTTGTGGCTAACTTGTGGGACTGTTTGCCTGAGACACATAAAAAAGTCCTGATCTATGAATGTTCAATTAAGATTGTAGGAAATCTGTTGAGGATATTGTTAAATGAGCAGAAAATTCAGCTGCAGACCACAGTGTGGAATGTTCTCGCGCTGCTTGAAGAGGAGCTTGGGTATTACGAACTTGTCTGTTTTTTCCCCTCCAGTGCTTCCAGCTGGTCTAATAAAAGTGAATACCTCACCCTGTGGATCCTGCTTTGCTGTTGTACACGAGGACGGAATAGGTCAAGTGCATAACGCTTATTTTCCAAAGCTATGCGGCGCTGGAGAGGGTTAGGATGGGGAACCGTTGCCCCATCTCACTGGGGCAAAATCGGGATTACAAACTCGGATGTAACGTTTCCTTTTGTTTGGGTTTGTCTAGGGATCCGGCTCAACCCCGCTGGCTCGGGGGCTTCAGAGCCTGACCCCGGAGGGGCCCTGGCCACCAGTGTCCTGGCTGCTGGCTCCTCGCTCGCGTCACCGAAGGGGCATCCTTCCCGCTCAGGGTCTCATCAGTGGCGGCGTCACTGGGAGCAGAGCTGCACGGCGGTGCCTGCCGGAGCTGGGCTACCCCGTACGTAAACCCCGTGCTAAAGCCGGACGCCATCTCTGCGGGGATTTTAACCCCAGCTCACGCGCAGAACAGCAATTTCGTTTGAGCGTGCTGTTCCGCAGCCCTGGTGTTGGCAAGGGTGGTGCGATTCCGGCATTTGCAGGATGAAAACTTTCTCCCTGATGGGTCCTCTGTTGGCATTCCCCCGCCCAGCGCGTGCCACCCTCGACCACGAACGCGGTCGTTTTTCTGTGCGGGTTTCAGCCCCACAGCACCTCTGGGGCACTGTGGGCTCCTTTCCCACCCCACCGCCCCCACGATGGGGGGACGTTTCCCCGTGCATTCGGGATGGAGGTGGCAGCGCGTTTTGTGCGTCAGTGAGACTTATCTGTGGCTGTGGGGACGTGTTCTGCCAGAAAACTGCGTCTCCCGAGCATTAATTACACAGCCCTGCGTGTTCCTCCGTTCCCAGCTGTAAAACGGAGATACCCTTCTTAACTCACGCCATCGCTTTAGTTCACCGGGGCTCGCAAAGCGCTTCTGGATCCACAGATGGGAGGCACTGGAGAAGTGACAAAGATGATTAATAAGGAGGTTATTAACAAATGCCACAGGTCAAATTCTGCACCGGTTCCCAAGTTAGTGCTTGACACGGAGGTCAGTGTCGTGAACGACTCCCCGTGTGGCTGGGAGCTGGACTCGGCACTCGGATGTAACGCCAGGATAGGCAAAAATTAGGTTAAATCGATTTGACCTGCACCTGATAGGAATGTTTCTGAGGGAATGAGGTGTTTTCTGTGGTATTACAGAAGCATAAAACCATCTCCCCAGGTGAGTTATGAGTGGTCCCGCAGGCTGATGCAGTTGTATTGCAAGCTGGTTGGTCTAAACTTCTGTGCTTTGAGGGGCTGTTGACGCGCTTAAACAAAATCTCTGCTGGTCTTGGGCAGGCAGCAAAGCGCGTACTTGCTGCGAGGGGAAAGCACCGCTCTTCTCAAGCATGGTTTCCATTTAAACTTTCGGAGGGCTCTCGCTCTAGCCTGCCTGTGTTTATCTGTGCCGAGCATGAATGGGAATTGGAAAAGGGGAAAGAGAGAATGGCTGCTTTTTAAAAAGCTAATTTAAAAGCAGGCGCAGTCTTCTGTAAAGATGATTCTGATTGTCCAGAGCTCTTTTAAAGGGACAAGGTTAAATGCATTTGTATTGAGAACGTGGGATTAGCCACACGCACAAAATGAACAACATCTTCTTTATTTATTTCATACTTAAATGGCCAAGAGTGTAAGTCCGTCAATTCCTGATGATTTGGGAATGCAAGGGGATTTTCTGCATTGGTTTTTTTGGGTTTGTTTTTTTGTTTTTTTTTTTTTTTTTTTTTTTTTTTTTTTTTTTTTTTTAATTTCATAAAGCTCTTTATCTCTGGATTTGTATATTAGCTATTTCTACGTGGCCACCAACCTTCTCCTGACCACTACCTTCTCCTTTTTTTGTCAGCTGTGTAACCGAAGGGGGAAAATATGCGTTGACTGTAAATGGCGCAATCGGTTGGAAGCTACAGGTAAAATACTTGTAAGCCTATTCCCATGTGCTCTGCTTTAACAGCATAAAACCGCCTCGCGTGGGAAAGGCTGATATTCACACTGCTATTCTATACAAGATCTGAAATGACCAAGGGTTTAAAACAACTCCATGAAGCAGGGAATCGCAATATTATTTACAGAGTGCTGATGCTTTGGCAAAAAAACCACGAACAGACCCAGTTGAAATTGATTGCAGTCTACGTTCAGCGCTGTGTCTGGAGCAGGGCTATCTTTTACTGTATATTTTTACTGTGTGATTTTAATCTTGGCTGTGTCTGTTCATTGCCATTGTAAAAGGAAGAAATCATAGTAATTTGAAGAAAAAGCCTGGGGAAATGGGAGTTTTTTTGTTTTTGGTTTTTTTTTTTTTTGTCAGCTTTATAGCAAGGGAAACTGAGGCACAGAGAGGTCCCGGAGGGTTCGTGGGTGAGGAAAGTCAGCAAAGCGGTGCAGGAGTTGGGGAGCGAGGCCGGGACTCCCACGCTGTGGCGCCGGCAGGAGATGCTCCTGGTGCACAAGGATCTTGGGAGAGCAGCCCAAAGGATCTGCAGTTGATGGCGTTTGCCCACACGCATCAGCAGCGCTTTTTGCCCAGGCAGCTAAGGGCTGGGAGAAGACAGCGTGTGCCTCATGAGTTAAGATTTGGTAGCTTGGTCCCTGGTGGAGCGGGATGCTCCAGACTGTTCGTTTCTCAGAANNNNAAAAAAAAAAAAAAAAAAAAAAATTGGCTGGAAGCGACTCAGCTTAAAACTCCCTTTGGATGAGCACAGCCAAAACCTTCAAGGGCTCTCCACGTGGGCTCTGCAAAAGTGAACTCTGGTCTCAAACTGCACGCCAGTGTCCAGAAAGAGATTTCCAATCGGTGGAGCGTCTTCCTTTTAAAAAGAAAAAAAAAAANAAAAAAAAAAAAGTTAAAATATACATTAATTCTACCTTGTCACAGACGGTCTGCCTTGTCTCAGCTGTCCGGTTTTACCCTCCCACCCTTATTTTGGTAGTGTCATCTCTCTAGATATTATCTCACCTTTCTGGAGCAAACGCAGCCTCCTGCTTACGGAGATGGGGCCCGGATCTCTGCTGCAGAGCAGCAGTGTGTCACTGCGTGAGTTCCAATGAGCTGGGTTGAGTCATGCCAGCTGAGGATCCCGCTGCTCCCATTTATTGCTGAGAAAAGACCAAAAGCGAATACCCAGCACAAGGGAGGTTCTGTCTTGTGTGCCCCATAGGCTTAACTAGCGTACAGATTTTTTTTTTTTGTTCGCTGCTATTTCTTAAAACCAAAACCACTAACAGGCAAATGATGTAAAGGAGAAGAAGGGCAGAAATGCTGTGTTCATGGCTGATTGCTGTTTATGTAGCGCTAGAGTTGAGTAAGGCACTCTAAAGGCATTTAACAGGCACGATGGCATGAAATACTAACCCTAATTAAGCCAGATGGAGCTTTGGTGTTGATTTTAGTGGAGCCAGGATTGCCCTTAACCGAGAAGTTCCTGGTTTCAGGGTAATTCTTGCCTTGAACAGAGGTTCGGCAGGAGGGGTTTGGATCTGCCTGGCAAGGTCTTGGTCTGGAAGAGCCCCAAATGGTGAGAAAGAGCCCTAAACACTGCGGAGCGGAGCTGCCTGGGGATGTCTCTGCTTAGCGAGGGCACGTCCCGAGGGACCTGTGACTAATCACACATGCTGGTTAAACACTTGTTATTCACGCCGTTGGAAACACCGTAACGAAAATAGCCTTCTACAACCAGGACCTAAATTTTCAGTACGTTCCTACTTATTTCTTTTTTCCAGGTTTAATCTTGGCAGTGAATATTCCAGGATTCCTCTTCAGAAGAGAGCGGACTATGCTTTCCCAAAATCCTCGGGCTGAGTCACTAAAAATGTGTTGTTTCCTTGCTGTGGCTTTGTCCAAAATTTAGAGGTTACAATCCAACACATTGGCCAAAACAATGACCTTGGCTTGCAGATGAGAAGGTTTTTGAAAGGTTGATTGAATTGTTGAAGGTTTTTGCCTGCTTTTTTTGTGTTTGAAAGAAGTAGGATAGTTAAAAATTAGGTTTTTCAGGCTTTCTCCAAAGCTATGAAGGCCAGGTGCTCTTTTTTCCAGCGGAGGAATGTGAAGCTATTTGTGCTGCTCACCGTAAGGTACCTGTCTTGGGTACCCCAGTGGTGAAGCTCCTCTTCTGAATTTGTATATGCTCCTCCGGCAGGAGCGTTTAGAGACCAACCTCCCAAAGTCAGGCAGCCGGGTGGCGGTTTGTGTGAGCACCCCTCGGCTCTGGTTTCAGTTGCCCCTGGGAGCCAAAGCTGAAGCTGTAGGAAAAACCTTGTACATTATAAGCCACGTGAAAACAACACAAGAGCTGGCAGCACTGCAAGCTTGTTCTCTCCAGCCAGCTATGAAAACCTAGGTGTGGGAGAGAGGACCCAGCAGAGCTGTTTCCTGGAATGTGGAAAACACCGCGGCAAGTGTTCTAGGACTGGAAATCTGATTTTTACACCAGCCCCTTTGGCTGCATTCTTGCCCTCGTCTGGTTCTTATGTCTTCTGTGCCAACACATTTCTACTGGCATTTACTGTTTGTGCCAAGTAGATTTGACATGGGTGAGTACTCGCCCCTTCCCCCAAAACTGGGAGGGAGTTCTGCTTACGCAGTTGAGAAGCCATTTCACGTCCCCGGGTTGCCCCCAGTCACAGATAAGCAGTACAGCAGTAGCCACAGTATGAGCAAGAATAGGGGAACAGCCTTAGATAGATTTGAGGGAATCGTAGTTCACCCATAGATGCTCCATAGCCGTAAAAGTTGGGGAGAGGTGTTGCATCAATTCTCCTCCCAATCTATTCGATCTATTCTTCTACTTCACGACCACATGAAGGTTTCTGAGGCTGCAGATCTGTTCCCACGAGTTGCTGCCTTCTGCGCTTGTGTGGCGAGCGCTACGGATCAAACTAACTCTTCAGCTCCAAGCCCAGAGCGTCTCTAGAACATTGGAGTGAAGTAACATCATTACCAAAAAGGACCTGCTGGTTGACAGAGGTATTTCTCTTTTGTGCAAAGCTGTTTGTCTAAAGACTCTGATTTACGTCTCTCGCATAATACTCAAGTTGTTCCCTTGCATCTGCAGGTTCATCTGCTGGACTCCCATCTCCTCGTCAGCAAGAGCTGCTGAGTGGGATGGGGGAAGGACCTAATGGCTAAGTTTTACAGTGCCCAAATCCCCCCCTTCATTGTTTCAGCATTTATGTAATGTTTCTTTTCCGCTTTTCCCTTCCAGAATGGAAAGGCTCTTTCATAGAGCGCAGTGACCTGCCCTGGAGGGCTCTCCCTGGCCTGTGGTTTCATGCTCTCCAATCTCATCCAAGACAACTGCGTCTGGGGATCCCTTCTGGCCTGTATCCCACAGAGCGTTTCGGAGCGGGTACGTTTCTGTGGCACAGGGCTGAGCCCAGGGAGCACTGTAGAGCGCGTATGGGAAGATGTTCCGTGCAAAGACTGCCCTGGCGCACTGCTCTCAGCCCCACATGGTGTGTTGTATTTGCATACCGTACATAAACTGAAATAGGTCTTAAACAATTACACTGGCATTAGCGCGTCTTTTTTCCTCAGACAAACAGTGAAGACTCCATGTCTCCTGTTGTGGAGCGTGCCAACACTTTAAATATGCTCCTGTCAACATCCTACATAAATCTGGCCTTATCCAGCCCTGCCCTGTCCTTCTGGAGGTGGCAGTCCTGGAATCCCATCTCATTCTTCAGTTATGCAGGGAGTTCATTATTTGCTCTTAGGTATGGTTGGCGTGTTAATATGGGACGTGTCTCGGAGCTTTTCTGCTCTGAGGACTCCTGCTTCACTGCAAGTGATACGTGGTCGCTCTGTGCTTCCTTAGAGTATCGTGTAGCGGACCAGAGCATTTGATCTCGCTGTGTGTTTTTTATGGTAACCCACTGTCTGAGATGGTGGGATCTGCTCTCCTTTCCACTAGGAGTATGCCTGAGTATGTGCTGTAACGAAGCCTGGCAGGGACCCCTCGTGCCTTTGATGCCAGGTCGCCCAGGTCAGCCCCGTGCGTGATGTTTGAGAGGTGACAGTTCAGCTTGCTGAATGCCACAGAACGTTTTAGCCCATTAATCATTTGGGTTCGAAGAGCTGATGTTCATACAAGGAATAGCTGCGAGGGAGGTAAAGCTGCAAAGGGGAAGGGACTTTGGTGAACGTCTCTTTCTGTATCCAGGACTTTCACTCTTCAGTAGGAGAACTTGACAAATCTCCTTGTCTTTTGGGGTTTCTAGTTGCACAACTAAGTTAATTTGGTTGAGAACCTTCCATATGCTATCTAACCCCTGCTTATTTTGAGTTTCTTGAATCAGCAAGGTACCTACGTACCATGGGGGGAGCCGGGCAGGGCTGGCTACACTTTGGTGAATTTGGAGTGTCTCCATGGGGCACAGAACGCGTTTCACAGAGCTGGTTTCCAAAATACTGAAACCAACTGCAAGGAGAGAGGTTTCCATGTGAACATTAGGCAAGCGTTGGGTATGAGATGCAGCCAGGACTCATTGCTACTCCGAGCCCTGCCTTGGTTTGGTGGCACCGCCTTGGTTTCATGGTGCACGTACAGGCTCCAGCCCTGCTGGACCGAGCCAGGCACGAGTCCGGGAAACAAGGGCAGTTGAGCCTGTGTGCGAGGGCATGAAGCCAGCTCCCGCCAAGGACTTCAGGGCTGGGGGTCTGCTCCCGCCGCTGTCCTTGTGGCAAGGGCACGTCTCTGTTGTTCCCTGCAGCAAGGGCATCATCATCGGGGTGAATGGCAGCGTGCGGAAAAGCTTGTAAATTCTGCTTGGTGGTTTGAGGAGTGACTGGAGGGCTTTGGGAGAAGACTTTCCCCCTCTCAATGGGCTTTCACTTCCCAGCAGGGAGAGAGCAGAGCAGCGGGGCATTAACCGAGGGAGTTTAGAGGATTGGGAAGGGTCTGAAAAGAGAGGATTTGGTGGCGGTTCCTCTGGGCGAGGAACGTGTGGCGTTCAATGCTCTTATGCTACTCATTGTATTGGGAGGATAAAATGGGGCGGCCGGAGGGACTCGGGGCTGGGGGTCCGGTTGGCGCCAGCGTGGAAGGAGCCCAGCCCCAGCGGGAGCCCTGCCAGCCTGAACAGCCGTCCCGGCTGCCTCGCAGGCCTGCCCAGCACACGTCCCTCCTCACTTTGAAGCCCCCGGTGCTGCGAGAGGGGTGCTTTCTCTGGCTCTTGTTTGCTGATGATCCCTAAATTAAGAAATGCAAATCTATTCAGGGCAGATTCCTTTTCCAAAGGCAACTTGCCTCAGTTGCTAATTCCCCGCGTGGCTTCTATACAGACCCCTCGCAAACACCTGCAGCTTCCCACCCCCCACACCCCCTTTTTTCCAGGGAGGGGGCGGCGATGGGGAGTTTATTGAAAATCTTTGTTTTCTCCGGTGCGGTGAAACTTGCTTTGCTCTTTTGCCTCCTTTTCTTTCCCCTTTTCACCGAATAAATACAGCTGATCCATCTCCAGCCCCTCTGCACGTGCCAGAAGAATAAATCGCCCGCCTCGCCGCCCCCCCCCCCNCCTGCTGCTGTGTTTGCTTATTCTCCCTGCAGCTGTAGTGCTGGTCGCAAGCGTTGAGTTGACCTATTGCTGGTTTGTTTGGCGCTGGCCCTACAGAGCCATTCCCCCCCCCGCCCCAGAAAAAAGACTTTGAAATCAACTGTTAGAACCCTCACTAGGCTTCTTTTTTGGGTTTTTTGGGGTTTTTTTTTTTTTTTTTTTTTTTTTTCATCCCCCTTTTTTCTTTTTCTTNCCCTACAGAGCCATTCCCCCCCCCGCCCCAGAAAAAAGACTTTGAAATCAACTGTTAGAACCCTCACTAGGCTTCTTTTTTGGGTTTTTTGGGTGTTTGTTTTTCTTTTGCTTCACACCCCCCTCTTCTCATTATCGTGGCACTCGCCTTTTGTTGCCAGTGCAAATACAAACACGCGCGCGCACACGCGTGCGAGCGCGGAGCAGAGCGGAGGGGAGCCGCAGCCCCTGAAATATTGCACTGTCCAAAGTCCACGGGTTAAAACAAACATCAACACTGCGTCAAATAGTTTGCCCGTAAGAGTCTTTTGTTATGAAGATAAGCTTGTTATCTCTTTCATTCAGATTTTAATCTGACAGGTCATTTGCATACTGCCAGCCGACTTCAGGGTGTGCATTAGATCCACTTTGCATTTAAATCCTCTGTCACTCAGGCAAATAAAAAAGGGAGGGGAGGTGGGGGGGGTGTGCAGCAAAGAACCTCTTTCAGATCCTCCCAGTTATTGCTATTACTTTTTTGTGTCGATTGTTGATGCAATTGATGGTAGAAAAGTTGTCCTGGTTCTTGGGGCTCTGCTGCTTCTCGGGGCAGCCGGGATGCTCCCAGGCCATGGGCTGCACGGCCAGGGTCTTCCCATAGAGCCCGCTGTGACCCCTGGGCCCCTTCATGACCCAAATCCTTCTTCAAACCCTGCTTCTGCAGACTCTTTCCCCAAACTGACCTCTGTTGCTAGCCAAAACCCAGCCTTGCCCGGTGCTTGGTCCTGCCCTCAGTCAAGTTAAGCCTGCCCGGGGCTTGCGTGAGAAGGCATCAAGCCCTTGGTAATAACGGGACAAGGAACAATGAATGTCCCGGCCACAATGCAGCTAACAAGTCGCCTATTTAGCAACTTCCATGCAAACACGTCTCTTCCTTTAGTTGTTCCGCTTGTCTTCTGTGTCTCTGTCTATCTTTTCTCTCTGCCTGGAGCCTGATCCTGCACCCTTACTCCTTGAGCTTCACCACACGTGCTGGAGGGATCCCGGGGCACGGCTGCTCATACAGGTAACGGAGGCGCCTTGTGTGACTGTGAAGGACAGGAGCTGTGGGACAGAGGTCCCCAGTGGTGCAAACGCAGGTTGGTGGGGTTGTGTTGCGCTGTGGGCACAGAGCAGCGCTACACCAGTTTCTGGTGTCTGTAAGGTACCGGAGGCACAAAAAGCAAACAAACCAACCGAAACACCCACTTGGTGAAGGCGTTCTCAAAATGGATGGATGCTGTGGATCTGTGGTTCTTGTTGCCACACTGCAGCCTTGCACCTGCCCTTTCCAACCCCGTTATAGGGCAGGAGAAGGAGGGGACCTGGCTAGTGATGGTCCGAGGCCACTGATGGCGCACTCTGGGGTCCTGCCTCCCTGCAGGGACATGGCGTTTGTCTGTGAGGGCACAAAATTGGGGATTTCAGTTTCTGGATTTGATTCCTCTCACATCCTCTACACTTGTGGGCACATTGCCCGTGCTCACCTTTCTCTTCCTGACTCCAGCACAAATAGCATCGAGACTCTCGTATTTCTTGGGGTGCCGAGCCCAGGCTCCAGCCTGCCCTGGTTTCGGGAGAGCTGCTGCCGGGCTGTCCCCGCCGGCCGGCCGCAGGGCACCGGGTCCTGCCTGCTCCTGCCAGCACCTCCCTCCGCTCGCCGTGTTTCCTGCACCTCCTCGGAGATGCTGAAACAATGAACCGGGGATAAGATTAAACCCGGTGCAATTCTTCTCCTGTGCAAAGAGGTGTAACGGCTCCACTGAAGACCACAGGAATTACCCCGAGGTAAGTGAAAGAGGGGAAGCTATGGAGTCTCCTTCCTGAAATACAACGGAGAGCCCGTGAGGTAAGGCCACAGTCCCCCTGCGGAGAGGGATGGCGTCCCTGGGGATTGTGTCCCAAGCCGCAGCAACAGAGCCACGGGAGAACGTTTCCTGCAGCCCCAATGGGGTTAAAGATTGGATCTGGTGCAATTAGTGTATCCAAAAGCAGGGCAGTGAATAGTTGCAGGGCATTTATTCAGCTCTAATGTGACAAGTTCAATTCTTCCGTTCAGAGCCAGTAATTTTCTTACATATATTAATTATTTGAAATAAGTCTCTGAATAACATCTAGAAATAATTCGGGCAATACATCTTCATAATGAACCCGTTGCTACTGAATGGTTGAAATCTCAGCTGTGCTGGTGACTCTGGCTTGGGTGAACATTCACACGGCATTGTTTCTTTTCTTAAATACTAGTACGTGACTTTCAGAACCAGATTCTGGTCTGAATTGCCATGTTTGAGGTCTCTATTATTTGCCATTTCTGTAAACGTTCCTGACAGTAAATGCCTTTGTTAGAATATTATTGGTAAAGCAAACAGAAAAAGCGTGTGAATGAAGGCAGACCAAATTTGAGCCATTTTATTTGCACGGATAGTTGGGGAGGGGAAAAGTTTCCAAGATACGTAGCCAACTCCAAGCCTTAAATGAAGCTGCTGGGAGAAGAGTCTCTCTGCCCAGCTGACATCAGATTCACTCTTTTCCAATTTTTTGTCAAGACCTCTCAGGGCATTAAGAAAAAAAAAATTTTTATTTTTTTTTTTTTCTTCCCTTGCAACCCATAGTAGCAAACCTTAAATAAGCAAAGTCCAACATAACGCTAGTGTATGGTAAAAGCAGCAGCGTTCCCAGTCCTCCTGCGCGCTGTGATGGACTTCTTTTACTCCGCGGTGTTTGCAGCGGGGCATTAATGTCCCCGAGCACGGCGTGTGGTACGGGCAGGGGAGGCGTGCGCTCCTCGCGCTGGAGCTGTCATCTTTGGAGGCGATCGGGACAGGGTGATTGCGATGCCCGGGGCATGCTGGGGCTCGCGCGCGAGTGAGAGATTTATCATCCGACGGCGCTGCCGGTATTACCGAGACTAAGGCGGCACGGAGCAGGGTCCAGCGCCGGCTGGCCGAGCGAAGAGCGTGCCTTGCTGATGCTCTCCTGCAGTTTGGAGCCACAACGCAGCCGTCACCAGCCGGCAGCGGCAAGAGCTGGCCGGGCACTGCGGATACGAGCGGGCACCGCTCCGCTCCCCGCTCCAGCCAGACGGCCCCCTAGGCTCACAAGCATGGGAGTTCTGGAGGGGCTTTCTGTCCAAAATCCAGACCGATTGGCCAAGGATGGAGCCAAGGAAGGGAAAGGCAGAGAGGCCCATGTGCAAATAGGGAAGAGCTCCTTTTGCAGCCCAGTTTCTCACTCATGCCCTAAAACTGACAGCACTTAAGACCCCTGGACTAAGGGCAATGAATGCAAAATGAGAGCTCTGCAAAATCCCTTGGTTCCAGGCCAGCTCTCTTGCTCTGCTTTGCTACTCCTTGGCATCGGTCTTTCAGCCAAGTGAGCAAGTCAATGGCGAGTGTCATTGCCAAAAAATCTTCCTAGCTGTTTTCTGTATAGCTAATGAGAATGCAAACGTGCTGGGTTTCCAGGCTTGCTTACAACCTCCGCTGCTTCCTTTCTGTGCAAGGTACCTAAGTGCCCTTCCGCTTGCCCTGAGATCAAAACACGGCACGCTGGCTGGTGGGGTTGTCCTCACGGTGCCGATGAGAAACAGGCTGTTTTGGGTGGAACACCAAAGGAGGAACCAGGGTCTCTCAAACACCTGCTCTGCGCTATCCTTCCACTTGCTGTCCCTGGAGGGTTAAAGAAAGACCAGTTCGGAATTAGGAAAGCAGCAAGAAGCAGGTCTTTATAAGTTAAATACCACACCAGAGTCAACGTCACACATCATCCCTACTGCGTATCGCAACCAGACCATGGTTGGGCAGTGTAGGGCTTCTTCGCTGGGATCTCCTTGGGTTTTTTCTTTCTTACCAGCGATCATGGCTCTTCTCTTCCATACTTGCCAGAGTAGCGTTGCTTTACTAACCCCCATAAGAAGGTTTCTCCTCAGGCTTGCAATGCGATACTGCTTACGGCTTTGGTCCCCGCAGAAATAGAGCGGTAACTCTGTTTGCACCTTTTGCCGTGCTTCTGTATTGAAGAGCGGAGCCTCCCTTGACCAAAACCTCCTGCCACAGCTCTGCCTGTGTTCTTCCCCGGGCATGGTGTCACATGCCATTGTAAAACCAGCCCTGGGTTTTTCCAGCTAGCCGAGCCTGGACGGAGTCCAGGCAGTGTCCCCAGCCCTGGCTCTCAGGGACACGCGTTGCTTGCCTGGCTCCCTTTCTGGGGATCTTGGATCAGAGATGTGAGCCGAGTAGCTTATGGGCATTGTCGCATTCTCTGTCCTGATGGGCGCCCTAGACACTTTGGGGACCACGGGGACAATTCAATAAAGGGACACAGCGTCTGCATAGGAATTTTTTCCACACAGACACATGCGCTTCATCCCCAGACAATGCACGAGCGCCGCAGAGCGAGGCGAAGCTGCCGCCTCCTGAGCGTTGCCTTTTTTTCCAGCTCTCCCGTCTGGTGTATGTCTCCAGATTTGCCTCCAGTCTCTAAGGGAGCCCAGGTTCCTCTGGCTGACCCTTCCCACCCTGGCCACCAAAGGGCTTCCTCTGCCCCAAGAACACGTCCCTTTTAAAAGCAGCCTGACATCTTTCCTTTGTCCCTGGCTTTCCACTAGGATTTTCCATGATGCAATCCCGTATGGGGTTACTGGCAAAGAGCTGTTAAAAGTCAGTAGCTGTGCCTGGAGCAAACCCATTGTTCTGCCAGCGCAGAGCCCTTCAATGCCGCTGACTCCTGCGTGGCCCCGCTCCTGCTCCCCCCCTCCCGGCACCCGCTGGCGAGAGGGACGTCCTCATCCACACGCAGGGATACGGCCATAAACGCAAGGCACAGCACAAAGAGCGATGCGTGACTAGATGCAGGCATGGCCTCCCCGGGACCATCACACCGACCAGTAGCACCAGCCTCGGCCGTGGTGGGGGACCGGGCTGTGACTCACCAGATGCATCTCACTTTTTCCCGGGGAAGTTTGCAAACCGCTGCTCCAGCCGAGAAGGGTTATTTTGGAGTGGAAAGTGAGAAGCCGTAGCTTTTTATCCTTTTGGAGGAGCAATTTGCAAGGAAAACAATGCAGGATTCTCTGGAATAAGGAGTATTAGCTGCATCATCTTTTAAAAATCATTTACTCAAGTGAATGTTGGCTGGGGATTAGCACCCTTGCAGGCATTTGGGCTGCAGCGAGGGGATGTTTGCTGAGATTTATTGATGTTGGGGACTGTTAAAAATGCATAGGTGACACCTAGTGCCAACGCAGCTCTCTGGCTCGCTAATGAGATAAGTCAAAGTCTCTGCAAAGTTTTCAGCAGTGTAGCCATTAACCCCGAGATTACAATATCCTTTGTGTTTTTCCAGCGTGTTCTGCCAAGGTTTCGCCTTAAGCGGAGGAAAGATGAAAAATGCAGGGCCAGAGAGTCTCTTACAGCTGAAAACCACTGTCTGCTGTGTCGTTGCCTGGGACAGCGAAGAGCCCGTGTATAATCAGCACGGAGCAGGGAAACATCTCTACTGTCCAGCACCGTCATTTTCTTCAGTGTTGGACAAGTGGAAAAAGGGGAGGGGAAAAAAAAAAAATCACAGAGAATGGTTGTGTCTGGGGAGATGGAGTCTTATGTCCCGCACCCTCCTCTGCTGCTGACGCTTGGATGTATGGGACTGCTGAGCTCAAACTTCAGAAGGGCTTTCTAGTTAGTTACATTGGATATTTCTATTTCATCCAAGTGGGTCTTATTACAGGAATTTTTATTTTTTTTTTTTTTTTTTTTTTTTTTTTTTGGTAGTGATGAAGTTTTCATCTCTCCTGTTAACTACAGATACACACCCGAACTGAGGCAGACTGCAGGTGAATTCCAGTAGTAACTGTCCAATACTGGAGACTACAAAAGTCCTTCAGCTAAAACATTTGTAGGAAATAAATAAATGCCGGTTTAGTGACGCTGAAATGTTTAATGACTTAATATCGGTGTGTCTGAGCTCTTGTGTTGGAAGGACCTCAACTTACATTTTCTTTCTCCCACAAAACATGATTTTTTTTTTTCCTAGAAATTTCCTTCGGTTTTATTTAAATCATTAAAAGAAAGAAAAATACTGCCTCCCTCAAAAAATAGTCTTGAGTTAAAAAAAAAAAAAAAAAAACAAAACAACCCAAAAAACTTCTGTTCTGCTCCAAATTTTTGAAAAATAACATCTACATCAAAACGAAAAGCAACACGTTTGGGATGGTTGAAGCAAAATTCTTGTTTCCTTTTATCCTCTGTAGTTCCTCGGTGAAGAATTACTTCCACTTGGGACACTCAGACGATGACTTGCAGATTATTTAAAAAAAAAAAAAAAAGGAACAACCCAGGGTTGTAGAAGTTTCAGGGGTAGGTGCTGTGGGACCGCTCTCTAAACTTCGCTTGCGGAGTTGAAGGAACCAGGGCATTGACTCAGGCAGGAACTAATGAATTACTTCCAACCTTCAAGGAACAAACCCAAATGGCTCTGATAGCAAGATAATATCCACTGTGTTATTGCTAGAAGCAGACTTCAGTCTCACCTCTATGCCGAATAAACAGCTTTGGCCTCTTTGCAATGATACAAACGTTCCGTATCAGTGGGCGTCCCATGAAAAAGACTCTCCTGACCACATCTAAGTTTTCACGTGGGGAGGTGATATCAGCGTGGATCTCGGTGCTGTCTCAAAGACTGATCCCTCTGCCTGCCAGAACCGTTCTTCGCATCCCTTCTTTAGTGTCTGGGACAGGAGGAGCTCACCTGCCCTTCCAGCCCTTTGGAAGAGGCGAAGCCCTCAGCAAGATCATGATTATTTCCATGGTCTCCATAGTGTGCCACTTCAGTCGGGCGCCGACTTTGCTTGTGCCCGGCTCCAGCTTTGGGTTTTTCAGGATGGCTGTTCTCAAAGTACATGCGCGCTGTGGCCAGGGATGAGTCAGAGGTATGCTGTTAGTGGTGGTGCGCTGGGTGGTACAAGTTAGTCCTTGTTCGTGGGAGTCCGTGAGCAATTAAAGGAAGAAAATTGTAATTAATGCCAATCAGCATGAGTTCATGGAAAATAGAATGTGATGTCTCTCTTTGGTTTAGTTGATAAAAGTGATAGTAGCGTACGAGACTTCTGTGAGACATTTGACTGGGTACTGCATGACATTTTGATTAAGGATCTAGAGCAGTATAAAATCAAGAGGGTGTGCGTTAAATGGATTAAAACCTGGCTCCCTGACAGGTCTCCAAATGCAACTGTAAATCATCCGCCAGCTGTGTTTGTAGCAAAGTCCCTCCAGTATTCTTGCATTTAATATCTTTATCAATGACATGGAAGAAAATGTAAAATCGCCACTGATGTGGTCTGCTGATGGTGTAACGAGCCAGGAAGCGGTAAATAACGAAGAGGAGAGGTCAACGATAGGGAGGAATACAGAGCACTCGGGGAGCCAGGCTCAAGCGAACAACAAACATGGTGATGCAGGTGAATGCAAGAGCGAAGAATAAAAGCTGCATTTATAGGATAGTGGACTCGAAGCAGGAGAAAAGCTTCTTGAGTGGGCCAAAGTCAGCTCAATGGATGGTCCCGGTGCTGGGCTGTAAATGAGCAGGAGGACACTTTGAAGTAGAAAGAGCAGAAGAGGGTCTCTAATACATTTACTCCTGACGGCAGTGCTGCCGTGGTGAGTAAAAAAACCCAGTATGTTGGAGGTGGTTCAGGGAAGAGACAGCAAAGTTTTGGAAGGGTGGCAAAGCCCTAAGTGACCCCGCGAGCTGAACCACCGGAGCAAAATTGAGGATAGAGTTGATCCTGGTGTGCAGATGTGAGGAGCGAAGAAGATACTAGGATTTTTTTCTTTTGTCTAGCAGAGACCACTGTGCAGCAGCTGGAAGCTGAGTGTGGAGGCATTCGGATGGAGAGAAAGGCTTCAAGGAGTCTGCTTCATCAGGAATTAACTGGTGTCCTCTGGGAGCCGGGGTCAGTATAACCCATGGCGTACCTGCTTACAGAGGGTCGGTATCTCAGCAGGACTAAACCAGCATTGCTGCAGTGGCATTGCCGGATGGGTGAGTGGCATCTGCGTGTAAGTAAAAGCTGAAGTCGTGCTCACGTTGAAGTCGGTATCAAAAGTGGCAATGGTTTGGGGGAGGTAGAAGTACCCCTAGAGTTCTTAGACGCCTTTTATCCTCGTCTATACGCAAAGGTGAAAAAAAACAAAAACCCAGGAGTGATTTTTAAACCAATGTAGTACAACTTCCTGGATGAACAGCTCAACATCTCAAAATTAATTTTATTTTGCAGGATCAGGCTAGAAGAATGCATTGACAAGTGGCAGACCAGTCACTGCCAACTGTTTATATCTTGTGAGCAGAGGAACGCCTCAGGCAGATTCATTTGGCTGTTTTTATGCCAATACAATGAGGTCCAAGGGAGTCTACAACTGACATAATTTACACACCATAAAGTCAGAAGACATTGAACACTGTATCCAAGAGGGACCTATTTTAACTTACATTTGCTTACAGTGCTTTTGGGAACAAATTCATGTTTTGGCTAATCCATCTAGCTGGGCACTGCATCCAAAAGAGGCAGCATTGCTCTTCCCCTTCCCGCCCCATCTTGTCTCTCGTGTTGGATGAAGTGACCGTGCAACCAGTTGAGGAGCTGCATTTGCTGGGTGTTTAGGCAGGCTCTGTTCTGGTGAGCTGGTTTCTCCTTGGATCACTGAACCGATGTGAGAGCTACCAGCCTGGTGAGGGGTCTGGAGACCAGGTCAGATGAGGAGAGGCTGTGGGAGCTGGGCATGTTTAGCTTGGAGAAGAGGAGGCTGAGGGGAGACCTCATTGCCCCCTACAGCTCCCTGAAAGGAGGGTGCAGAGAGGTGGGGGTTGGCCTCTTCTCCCAGGTGAGTAAGGACAGGACCAGAGGAAATGGTCTGAAGTTGCGGCAGGGGAGGTTTAGGTTAGACATTAGGAGGAATGACTTTACTGAAAGAGTGGTCAGGCCCTGGAAGAGCCTGCCCAGGGAGGGGGTTGAGTCACCATCCCTAGAGGTGTTTAAGAACCGTCTGGATGTGGCACTTCAGGGCATGCTCTAGTGGCAGATGTTGTAGGGTTTTTTGTGTGTGTGTGTATGGTTGGACTCAACGATCTCAAAGGTCCTTTCCAACCATGAAGATTCTGTGATTCTATAACTACAGTCCAAGAGGGTGGGCGGGACTTTTGTGGCAGCCATCAGTTAGAAGAGATATGGAGCCTTTGATAACATTGGGGTCTCGGTTGCTTTTCTTTGTTGGACTCTTTGAGATGGGCATTGCGTTATCTTAAATTCCTCAACACGTCAGCAAAGCAGGTCAGTAGCATGTTCTGATGAGCTGAATCATGCAGGAAAGCAGTGTACGAGCGCAGTGGCCAGGTTACGCAGGAGCAGAGTTAGGCTAAGTGAAGATGGTAAGTCTAAGCAGAAATGACATGCAGTGCTGCACAGGGCAAAAAGTCACTGTAAGAGGCACGGCTGCAGTTCACCTGTGTCATCTGGAGTGACGCTAGAAGAGCCATCATTTGCCTCTTCCATAATCTGTCACCCAACAGTGCTGCCTGTAGCATAGGAAGTTTAATTTCTTGTGAATGGTGGCGTCGTTTGCAAAGTTTAATCCTACACCTTTCCGAGCCTCTATTGAGAAAATAGTTGAGTAAGTCCGTCATGGTACTCCTGACTGCTTAGTCGTCATTGGAAGTTGTCCTCTGGCCAGCATGATCTCCATCAGCTTCAGGGTCACCTGCAGGCTGGGCCGCTGTGGCATCCCAGGTTGGCGGATTGGAGATGTTGCTGGAAGAATTGCTTGAGTTAAAGATGAGCGTCTGATGTCAGGGGACTCCTGCCAGTCATTGTTCTGCTGCCTGTGTGGAAACAGGCTGAACTCTGCGGTTTTGCTATGTAACATTCTTATGTAGCCGGCCGAGTCGCCAACATGATAAATGCAATTATTTTTTCCAATTGTTATTTTTGCCCAAAGCATGCAATTGACACTGAAGTCTGCTGGGCAGAATGGGAATGTAGCGGCTGCTCACATCCCCGCGGCGGCACGATGATGTGAAGGCATGAATTGCGACGATGGGAAGCAAACGCTGCCCCGTGGCGTGTACCGGGGGCAGGCACCCGTCGGTGCCTCCGTCAGTCCCACCCTCGGGTGTCAGCGGTCAGGGGTGACCCGCTTTCTTGGTGTCATCAGAGGGAGACGGATGGAGGTTGCTGGGGGCAATTCCAGCTGTGATTTTCGCTGGGAAGGTGGGAGGGAACGGGGTTGGGTTGTGCAATGTAGTCGAGGGAGCTGTATTGCACCACCTGGGAGGGGAGCCATGGCGCCAGAGCTGCTTCCCTCTCCCCTACGCCCACGGAGGCCAGCAGCCTCCCCGGCTTCCAACAGGAGTGTTTCCAAAGGGGGGAAAAAAAGGGTTTGGGGCCCTTCCCCAGGGGAGGCAAGTCTTAACTGGACCCTGGGCTCAGGAGGGAGGCAGAGCTCTCTCGTAACGCCGGGGGCGAGATTGCTTTCACAGGGTGGGGGGGACGGTGTGCCCCGGGGGTAATTTGGGCCATCTGCACCCGATGGGAAACAAGCACTGCGGGGTGACCGGTGCTGCAGGCTCCCTGCGCCACGGCTTACTCAGCCGAGTAAAAGGACAGGCCAGCCGAGCTCCCACCGTGGTGGTTAAAGTTTGTTTTAGCCGCCTTATCTAATCTCCCTCCTAACTTTTGCTGGGGGAAAGCGTTTATTGCTTATATCGTGTTACTCCATGAGCACTTGCTGGCTGTGGTTGTTTGCGTGTGTGTATGTAGATGTGAAGCCAGATAACTTCAGGTCTTGCAGTTTTATGGGTCAGTCAATCCAAACTGCTTCCACTGGCAGATGTGGGGATGTGCTGCGTTCGTTACCTGTGGGCCATGTGCTATCAGGGTGTAAATCAGCAAAACAGGGCTCTGTTTATACACATAAATTGCCCCAATCTGACAGCTTAATACCCTTTTGACTTTTTACCCTCTGCGGGGGAGAGCCTCAAATGTCTTACGGCTCTGCTCACCCCGGGGATGACGGCAGCGCGGGGAAACCAGCCCCGCTATAAAAGGAGGGAGCACGCTTTGCTCCCGCGCGTCTTCAGGCTTGGCTGCGTAGCCACCGGCTCCCCGGAGGGGAAAGGCCCTTCCAACAGACCAGTCCAACAGGAAATTATCTACTCACCCTTTGCTAAATTACTAGCTGGACAGCCAGTCACAGGGTCCCACAATTGCCGTCTCCATCTATTCCCCTACGGACATGATTCCCAGGCACGCGAGATCCCGGCTTGGTCACCGGGAGGGCAAACCTTGCGCAAGTTCTCGATTTCATCTCTTTCGTGGGACACGGAGGTCACACGGGTGAATTTTCCCTGAGCAGTCGCAGGGTAAAAGCAGCACCAGGTTTCCTTTGGCTCCGGCTGAGGGGTTTTGTTGCTCCAGGAGATGCTTTATTTTTGCCAGCAGATGAGAAGGGTGTCTCCAATGAGATAGTAAGGGGTTGATGAGAGGGAAGGGGAAACGCCAGGACATCACAGCAAAATGGATCGTTGTGATATTTTGAGGAGTTTCACAAATTTAAATGATAGGGGAGTAGGGGTAAGATGGTTAAAACTGAGACACACATGCACGCGCACACCCCATTTGAAATGTCCTTTTCCTCCCCTCTCCACTGCCTCCTTCACCAGCTTGAGAAGCAGGAGCTCATTGCCACATTCAAACCTTTGGTAGCTCCCTTGGCTTTTTTCCCTTCATTTAGTGCATCCTAAATCTGGCTGCACTCAACTATCCTAAACCCGGAGAAGGAGAGACTCTCTTAATCGGAATTTTCCCGTGTGCTGGCACTGAGCAGCCCTGGCGGGGCTGTTGGTTTCCCCCCGTTGTGCTCTCCAAGCCCACCAGCACGTGAGCTCTGTAGGAGCACGGCAGTTCCCAACTCGCCTCCGTGCTCCCACCCCAACCAGGAGCCGTCCCCGTGCCCTCGCATGAGAAAGCGACGTCTGCAGCAGGCCTTTCCCGACCTGCTTTTAAAAAGTGCAAGTCGAGGCTGAAAATTGATGCTGTAGGAGACTGACCTTGCGGGAGCGTCCTTCCCGCTGGCTGATCCCGGGTCAAACGCTCTCAGTTTACAAGTCGCCGACTCCCACGGTAGCCGGGCTGCTCCTGCCTCCCGCTCCTCCTCGTCCGAGCGGCGGGAAAGACCCCACCGCTGGGACGCACACTGCATGAAGAAGGTGACCCCAGCTGAAGGGTGACCCCAGCCCCGCTCCTGGCTTCTCATCCCCTTAGTGCCCAAGAGGTGGCTTTGGTGCAGGAAGGGCTGAGGACCAGCTTGGGTGGCTGGAGACCCGGTTTTGGTGCGGTGCTACCCTGGGACTGCAGACACCTCATTTTACCTGGCTGGGACTACATCCCTTGCTGACCCCACTCTATTTATTAGCGTTTCTCAGAAAGAGGGGCTGCCGGTTGCCACGATTTTAAATTCGCAGCGGGGAGCGGCTCGGATGCTGCTGTTTCTACCGCGTTACTTAGGGTGATTCAGCGAAGCATGGCTTCCCACGGAGAAGCGCGTGAGGCGGCTCAAGGTTGGATGCTCTGGTGTTTAATATCAAGCGAGTGCATGCCGCGGCCTTTCTCCCCGCCTGGGCTCGGCTTTCTCTTGGCTGCCCAGCCCCACTAAGCCTCGCAAGCAGTTAGTTTCTTTGAGGACTCAGCTCCTCTGGTGAACCTGGTTGAAATTAGCTAGCGAGTTCAGAAGTTTTATTAGGGAGAGAGAGACAGACACACCCACAGCGCGATCACAAAAAGAGTTGTTTCTCTGGGAAACTGGGCTGAAAAAAAAAAAAGAAGTGGTTAAATGAGCAAATAATGTTCTCTTGGAGCCACTAGAGCAGGGGAGGTGGTGGGGGAAATGTGTGTTTATATAGCTGTTGACCCAACCTTCTCTTAAGCAGTAATTTCTTGTTTTAAATCTCTTTATCCCTATTTATGCCCATTTTTAGCGTGTTGGTTATTAGTTCTAATGACTTGCTCTGCCCTGTGCTGCCCCCTCCATCCCAGCAACCTCCCCATTTGCTGCGGGACTCCACGGACCGCTTTGCTGAGATCAGCCCATCCAAATAACTTTACGCACATAAACAATGATCCCAGTGAGGGAGAGGGAGCTGGGCTGGGCCCCGTGAAGGCAAGACGTAGATGTGAGCAAAATTAATTGGTGGCTCACGCTCTCCTATAAAGCTCCCATTTCGGGATTTCCAAACCAGCTTCCTCTGTCAGCTCCAAAGCACCGGAGCTGCTAATCCCAGGGCAGTAAAGGCCCTTTTGGTCTGAGCTGCCAGCCAAAAATTCAAGTGCCTGTGCGTTGTTCTAGTTTTGCCGAAAATGGGTGCAGCGGTCAGGTGTCCCTTTGATGCGCTCCTGTTTATTTACAAAGAGCCTGAAAGGTCCCGTTCCCCCCGAAGGTGGCAGGAAACAGGCAGGGACAGAATTTGGTACCTTGTTCTTCCTGTTAGGGCTGATCTCACACGTGAGCAAACAGCGGGTGCGTGGTGAGCTGCAGCCGGGGGCTTTGCTGCCTGAATAGCCACCCGTCCTCCCGTTTTCCACCCCTGGAACGCCTGTGCCGGTCTCCCTTTCGCTTTCCTCCTGCCTGGCTCTATGGAGGAAATCAGNAACAGAAGGGAAAAAAAAAAAATTAAAGATCATTTTAATTAGGTTTGAAAAATCTGCGGCGGAGTGGAGGGGCGGGCTGACAGGGCTCCCTTTCACCGGATCGCCCGGCTCAGGGCTTTTCGTCTCGCGCGCAGAATATTTTGACATTCGCGCTTTCTTGGCTCCGTTTGTAGAGCCCAGTGGAACCGGCAGCCTAATTAAATGTTAACAATTCCTGAAAATGAGGGTTGTTATTTTTTTTTCCGAAGGATAATAATAGAGGTTTTATTTAAAAAAGAGGTAATCTATTTACTCTGGGCTGCCTGCTTCCTGACCTGGCCTCAGCACCTGAGGGGACAGGAACAGAAGGAATTAGACAGGGGCTTAGTCACTGGAAAGGATGAGGGTGTTAATGAGCCTGTGTGTGCGCGCACATGTGTCCCGCGCGCCCCACTTGAAGAGTTGCGAGGTAGAAGGTTAGGAGGCTGGGATTTTCCCTGGCAGCTGACATTTTTCCCTGTACTTTTGTGGTTTTCAGCCGGCGTCGGACACGGCAGGCTCTAAAGGGGCTGTAAGCAGCACCGGGGGGCTGCACGGTCCCTCCTCCGGCTCCTCCACCTCGGTCACCAGCCCGCAGGGGACGGGCAGCTGGTGGCTTTGCAAACGTGGGGCCGTGCAAGGCAGTGGGTAATGACAGAGCCATCGTATCGAGAGCTGCGTTAAACAAGGAGGCAAAGGAGAAGGGAAATGCGGGTCAGTGCGGTCGAGGACTGGACGTGCCCGACTGTGCACCAGCAATCTGCTGCTCTTGGTGCCCAGAGCTTTCCTTCCAGAGCTTTTACGTGCATGGTTTTGTTTTAACCATGGTGTAACTGCTGGTCCCTCGAGTACATCCCATGACCAACAAAGCGTGGCCAAACCCCAGGAGAAAGTCAAGTCAGAGTTGCCCGTTTGCGCCTCGTGCTGTGGGTTTCCCGGTGCCATCGTGTCTTGGGTCTGGCAGCTGCCATCGCTGCGCTCGGGGCTGCACCGCCCAGGCGTCCTTGCTCTGGGCTTCCCGAGGGCTGCTTGGCGCTGAGAATTCCTCTTTCGTCTCGATGTGTGACGTGGTCTCGCAGGCTGATGCGGAGGTGGTGGTGGCGGAGGCTGAGGAACCCTCCCTGCCACCCCGTGCATGGTGGGTGGCTTCCCAGTGCCGCTCAGCTCGGCATCGCTCATCAAATCACCTCAAAAGCTGATGTGCCCATCACTCAGCCAAAAGCGACACGGTAGGACATGAGTGGTGCAAACCACTCGCAGACTTTCCCTCTCCCCGTTTCCGCCTGCAGCTCCAAGGAGGTCCCCTCCAGCGCCAGAAATCAAAGCTTTCGGGTCTACTTGCCCCCCGGCTGGCCACGCCAGGACCGGCTAATGGTGCCCGGTGCCTTTCCCAGCCGGCAGCCTGATGGCAGCAATGAATCAGCAGCCGGTGGACTTGTCAAAGGCATTCCTCCACTTTAATCCTATTGACAGGGACTACTGCCTGGAACAGGAACTGCGGGGTGAGCCATGTCAACAGCAGATTCTTATTACAGATAATATTGATGGGGCCTTTACTTGAATAATGAAGGGAAGAGCCCTCTGCTTTGACGTTTGTCTCCAAAACCTAGAATTACTAAGAGTTTAACCATCGGAGGGGAGCTTAAGATAGTTGCATCTTAAAGGATCTGCTTTCTTGTCGCATTCAAGGCTGGGGAAAGGAGTTTAGCCCATACGCTGGGAGCTCCGCGCTGACCTTTTCACTGCTCTTAATAAACGTTACAGTTAAGTAAAGTCGGATGGATTTTTCTATCTACTGTAGTGTGTTATCCACTTTCTGGGGGAAAAAAAAAAAAAGGTAAAAAAACCCCAAATCCCTGTTTAATATCACTGTTACTCATTATCTTTGCTAGCTGCAGGGCAAGAGGCAAGGAGGAAGGGCAGGGGCAGGACAATTCAGGCTGTATTATCAGGGTAATTCCTACCATCGCGCGTGATTATGTGCGTCTCTGTGTACGGGTGAATCAGTTTAAATTGGTTCTGATCTATGGCCACAGCGCAAACTAGAATCAGCAGCTCTGGAAATATTTGGGGAAAGTTTTGTTTGTTTGTTTTTCATTTACTTTCTTATTTTCCGTTCTTTAAAGCGGGGCGGGGGGGAACCCTCTCCGTCAGGTCTGTATCGCTTGGTTCCCTACAGGCGTGGAGACACCAGAGCTGCAGGAAGAGGCTGCCTGGGAAGTCAAATGAGGGCAGAAAGCACCAGCTGCTGGAGGAAATAACCTGTCCTTGCACATTTCCTCATGTTTGGGCTTCGATATGGTGATTGGAAACACTGTGATGAGAGAAGGTAAGGCAGGAAGACGGGGCGAAATGGTGGTGCCATCCCCGTTCTTGGATTTTTAGGTGTAACCAGGAGGTCAAAGGTGTCCCTCTGAAGCCTCATTCTAGAGACATCTCTAAATGGGGTTTGGACCTCCGGCTCCTATGGGGACAGATGAGGAAGAGAGCAGGCAAAGTTGGCTTTTGGCCACGTTTATACCTCCCAGATCCTAGAGCTGGCCCAGGACTGAACCGGCAGGTGGTTTAAGTTAGAGCAGCCCCGTGGCTGCTCTAACTTAAGCCAGCTGGAATCTCTTCTGGGGCTGGTTCTACCAGCCAAGGTTTGCTGGATTACAGCAGGGCCCTGAAAGCCTCCAGTCCACCCCTGCATGGCCTAGACGAGAGGACCGAGGAGCAGATGACATGAAAATGTCAGGGCAGTTCCCAGCTGGTGCTTTAGGACAGCTTTAATTCCTTCACACTGCTGCAGAAAATTAGTATCTGGTCCAAGGGAGGCTGTTCTCGTGGTATTTTTAGTCTGATTTTGAAGACCCTAGGAGTTTTGGATTGCCCTTAAGTGTCTGAATTTTGGGCTTTCTGACTTGAACTGTTAAATATTTTCCATACATAAACAGCAGCCACAAAATTTCAGGTTGGATGACTTGTGTTTTAGATTTAAAAAAAAAAAAAAAAAAAAAGCCAAAAACAGAAGAAAAGTAAAATATCCAAGTGGTCCAGTTAACTTTCCTTGCCTGAGCATTTCTGCTCCTTCTGAAACAGGTTCCTGAGACAGGGACGAAGTGGCCTCTCTTGGCACATTTCTTAAAAGTGCAAAGGAAAGACCCAGCAAGCACAGAAGGGCCCGTCCTTGGGGTTGGTGCACGATCCCCTAGCACGTGATGGGGTGCCTGGGAAGGCAGCCCGCGCTCTCTGTGTGCACCCTGCAGGTCTGAGCATCCTTTGGCTCACTGATCTATCTACACACAGTGTTTTAACTGCCTCAGATCTCCTGTTTTTCCCAGAAAAGCCCATGGCTCACATGGGCACATGTTTTCCTGTAAGGACGGACTCTCCAGGACCGTCTCTTAGAGCAACTTTGAAACCCCACCGAGCTGCAAGCCGCCTTCCCTTCCAGCCGAGATTTATGCCCCTTTGCTCCCTGAATGGCTGAGATGTGGTGGAAAAACTCATCCCTGCTCCCAACAACGGGGGACAATCGGCCGGGCCTGACATCAGGTGCTGCAGTTACACACGGAGACTTTCCCAGGAGGGACAACTCCGGCAAATGCCGGTGCCGGGCAGGGACGGAGCAGGCGCGGGGCTGTGATGCTGCCAACCCTTGGGGCCAGGCAGGGAGCAAGCAGCTTTGGAGAAAGCATCTGGCCAAGGCACGTACCTCAAAAGGACTGTAAAAATATCCATGCATGAGCTCTTGCTCGGCAAGGTTTTCCAAACCGGTAGAGGCTTGCAGCAAGGGGGAAACAGGGATACTCCCTTGAGGTACTGATGCAGCAGGTAGATCTGTCCCAGCGCCCTGATTGGAAATGTCAATGCTTGGCCTTTTTATCTCAACCGGGTGCCCATGAGATCCCACACATCAGGACCTGTGGTGGGGATCCCTGCCCAGCTGCAGCATGGATGAGCTCCAGCCGGAGACTGCCTGCACCAGGCAACTCAGAGCCAGGGAGAAGCCCTGGCCAGGCTGTGGAAGGTGATGGGCATGAGCCCAGGAGATGGAAAGATCGAGCAGTTTGAAGTTTTCCTTGAGCCTCTCTTAGTGCTACGGCTGTGGGCATGGCCAGGCCATTCTTGGTCCCACACTGGGGTAGGTGAGCAGAGCAGCGTGTGGCTCCGAGCCCCCCATGTACTGGGGAAATGTCACCCTCTCCTCATCTCTGTGTCACTACACTGGGAGCTGAAATCTGGCCAACGTAAGCCATTGGTGGTACCTATGGAATTAGCTGACCCTTCACGTACCTCCCACAAGGGCTCAAAAATCAATTGGGTCCTTCAAGTCATGAGGGATTTTTAGTCACCCCCTTGACAAAAAAAAAAAAAAAANAAAAAAAAAAAAAAAAAAAAAAAAAAAAAAAAAGTGATAAATATTGGTTCCCCCGCGCTTGCTTTTTTGGTTTGGAGGGTGCTTTAGGGTGCGCTAAGCTTGTGTTTCTCAGCTTTTCTCTAGAACCTGGAGGCCAATGAACTGCTTGTTCCTTTTTCTTCGCTTTTTAAAATGAAATCTGAGATTTTTGCATTGGAGCAAGAAGCTGGGGAGGGGGTGAAGAAAAACATCAAGTACTGTGGGACTAAAATTGCAAGAGTTGGCAACGCTGATGGTTTTTTTGTTGTTGTTGGTTTTCTTTCCGTTTTCCATAGAAAAAGAAAACACTCCCCCCGTTTTGCTGAGCCCCAGCAGGGTGAACAGAGGGAGAAGGTGCTTCAGGGCAGGAAGAAACTGTGAAGAAATAGGTTTGCAAGCTTCATTTATATTGGATTGTTTGAAAACTGTCCTGAGAGCTGCCTTCTGGGGACAGCTGTCCTGCTCTGAGGAGGGAGCGCAGAGAGACGGGTGTGGGGAGAAGCTGCGTGGGGCTCTCCGGCTGGGACAGGACTCAGGTTGCAGTCCCTTCTGGTTGCGCTGGGGTCTCAGCAGTGCCAGCTCCTCAAGGAGGGCAAGGAGAAGCTGGCCATGCAGAGGAAAGGCTCCCTGAAACCCTTCCTCCCCGTAGGAGCAAACCCTTCCTCCCTCTTTCTGCCACAGGAGAAGTCCTGGTTGACCAGAACCACTCCTGGCAGGTGGAGAGGTGGAAAAGGACTGGCAATCACTGCTGTTACCTCCAGGCCCCCTCCCTTCTGGTCATCTGGAAGTCATGGTGATGCCCCGATGCTCGAGGAAGACATGCAGAAGGACCTGGAGATGTGGATGGGACGGTGGTACCCAACCCCAGCTCCAGTGCTTGCAAGACTCCCGAGCAACCAGCAGCCGCAGGGATCGATAAATGGAGTCTCAGCAAAGTAGGACATTGCCCTTAATGTGTTGCGTCCCAAGGGACGTTACCCCTGAGTGTAAGGATGCTGGTGTGGATCTCCACTAATGCAACCGCAGACAGTATCTACTTCAGGCTGTTTAACAGCAGAAATGAATGTGTCTATCTCGCCTTGGCTGCACGTGGCATGCACAGGGGGACTGTTACTTATTAGCGCTCGCAGTCATTGGCAAGAGCTGCTGGAACGGAGGTTGAGCTCCAACTGCTATTCCTGCCTGTCCTCCTTCACTTGTGCTTGTATCTTTCTCAGCCTCATTCCTTTTGGGTTGAAATTTTCCATGCTTCATCGTAGCCCAGTGACACGTTTTTGCTGAAGGTGTGGGCTGTGCTGGTTGGAGGCCTCTTTGCGGAGCTCCTTGCTAATCTCTGCCCCATGATTAATGTCCGTCTTTCGTGTCTGAGGAGACGTCAGGCTGAAGAAAATCTTGAGGATGGGTTTTGATTTATTTACTTGTTTATTTATTTGGGAAAGTGACTTAAAAGTTTACATTTCAGTCAACTGGAACTTAAAAGGAAATCTTTTATTTAGATCTCCCCCAGTGGAAAACTGAACAGCTGTGGCAAAATTAAAGTTTTTCCATGGAACGTTCAGATTTTTTGAAAACTACACTTTCTATTGAAAAAAAATTATTTTGATCATTAGTTTTTGATGTGTTCTACTTTTTAAGGATGATTCAAAAACATAAAGGCAAAAATCTCCACTGCCTACGTCTAATATAGCGACTTTTTTGTTAGCATGACTTCAGTTCCACCTCCTTACCGAGGAGGCTTGAAAAATTATTCAGCTTAAGGAAAAGCATTTTATCAGTTATGAAGTTGTGGAAATTTAAAATGGGTATCTTAGTACAAGTATTGGATTTGCAGCTTGCCTTTTTTCCTATCTGAATCGGGGATGCTGGACTTAAAAACCTGGTGTTCACTTAGTTAAGAGTATCTCTGGTAGGAGGCTTTTGGTTTGTCGGTGGTTTTTTTTTTAAGGGTGGTTGAAATACAGAAAGATCTGTTTAGGACTGAAGAACTGAAAATTACCTCTGGGAACGGGGAGACCTCCATTCATGGTGATCCTGTAAGAGCGATTCCAGAGCTGAATTTATCATTTACGCGACTCTTGTGGGTTAATACATGTTTTTCCTCCGGATTTTCAAACTTAAAGATTGTTTTCCTTAGACAGCCTTCTTTTTCTTAGAAAGTTAGGATAACCAAATACTAAGCTTAACTAATTAAGTCTTCAAAATTCAGCAAGTTCCAGTCCCAAGGATTAATGGCATTACAAAGTTAATACAAGGTCACTGCGCAAATGTAGAATTTTCTCTATTCCCTTCTCTACCCCACTGTGATGGGGCAGCTTCTTGAATGTTCAGAGATTGTCCCCGTGACTAGATATCAACTTGGTGCTTTCAGACGCGCACGTACATGTACAAAATTGGTGTAGTCTGTGCACTGAACACACAAAATACTTCCTCGAATGCACAATGCGTTCAAAATTGCTAATTTGCAAAATGCCCAGAATACATCACAGTGAATGACTTGATTTGAAACATTAGAATAGGTGATAAGAAAGTCAGGCTATGGAATCATTTATATATATATTTCAAACGACTCCCACTTAAAGAGGGGAACAAAATCTTTATAATTAACATGATAGATAAGAGCAACTGGGACACTTTAAATAAACGCGATGTATTTGATTTTTTGAAGTAGAGTTTAAGATTCTAGGGGTGTGTTCAAGGGAGAAAAAATATGTGCTCAGAGTTGAAAATGAAGAGATACTACAGATCAGCTTTAAAAACTGAGCAACCTCACGGAACTCCCCTGTTCCTAGTGGCCTTCAGCTCGGAGCCTCCCAGGAAACGGGAGGGGGGTAATTAGAAGAGAGCTGGCAAAAGGGAGGCCCCACAAGGGAAGATTTAACTAGGGCTGCTTTTCCATGCCAATAGCCCATGCAAGGAGAAGACACACAAAGACCTAGCCGTGGTGGAAGTAACTCTTGAGCAAAGCTGCCTCCTTGCAGATTTTGAAATAAAATGGCTTAGATGTTAGATGTAATGGGTGTTGGGTTGGCCATTGGATGGAGACTTGGTAGCCAGTTCAGTGAATAGTTTTGCTTAGTGTTTAGATGTGCAATCCTAGGTCCTGTGTTGGGCTACGTTCCTATGGCCTCTCCGAAGACATGTGGGCAGGAGTTAGAGGTGGACGGTTGTACGGCAGAAAGGGGGAATGGGTATTTCCCGCCAGCACTTTCATCGGCAGAGCCCATCACCGGGACGAATTAAAAAAAATACTGATTTCCGCAGCGCTCTTCTCGTTTCTTAGCTGTTGCTAAGGCAAAGCTGTTATTAATTCAGGAGGAGTCTGCCTGAGCAAGAACTCTCTAGAGTCCAAAATATTTTGTAGAGAGTAACTATAAGAATTATTCACCTACCACAGAACAGCATCAGCCTCTGGGTGGAATGCAGGAGCTGTTTAACAGTGCGCAGAAACGTTTCCCCGCAGGTTTGGGCAGGAGCTGAAGGTTTGTATATGCCCAATTGAAATTACAACTGAAAGCAATAAGCAATAAGATGCCCCCCCACACACAAGCCCCTTCCTTTGCCTTGGTACTGGATGGGCTCGGAGGGGCGAGCACCACCTACCCGAGTACCACACCACTTCCTCTAGGACGCTAGGAGATTTTTCTGGAGCTCGCCCATCTGACCCAGTCCTCCACATGAGATCTGGCAAGATAATCGCTCCAAGCGTCTGGGTAAGTACTGTAAAATGCTTCAAATAAATGAATAGAAATCATCTGCTTCATAAATGCCAAGGGCTTTCAACATGTCGTTTCTTGGTAAACAAAGAATTTCAGCACGACAATATCTTAGGATGTTATTGGCCATATTTGTTCCCTCGTGCATATTGAAGCGAATGTGAAAAAGCCTTGCACAGCTATCCTTTACGTCCTCCTTCGGCTCAGAGCTTTTCTCCCTGCTGCAGTGGAGATGAGGGGGCTGCTCTGGCTACCCCTGGACAGGCTGATCTGCCCCCAGGCCCCAAAACTCCTGTTTCTGTGATGGTGAAGGGCAGGTGGAAGCTCTGCTTACGCTCGGTTTTGCACAAAGTGCCATATACTATGATTAGAAAACAAAACAAAACAAAANTCCCCCCACACACCCCCCCCAGCTAAATTGATTACATCTGGTGGCATGAAAAAAAATAGCCAAAATGTCAGACTGAGTCACACAGCCCCCTTGGGTGGTTATATTTATTTCAGGGTTGGAGCACTCATCAAAACAATTTATCCTTGGCACTCCCTCTCAGCCTTCCCATCTCTGCGCTTACAAACTCTCCTCGGTTCCCTAGCACTTGTATTGAGCCCCAAACCCCCTCCTTCCCCGGGTCTTTCCTGTCCCCATCTTTTCCCTCTCCATGTCCTCTGGCCTGGCTCCGTCCCCCTCCTTCCCCTTTCCTACACCAACCCCAGCAGACCCTGTGGCTGCAGTTCTCCGGTGGGGATAGCGGGGGAAGCTGGAGCGCGGACAAGACTTGATGTTTCTAGGCGCTGTGTCACCTATTCAGTGTCTCGTTTCACATTGCTTGGGGTGAAGGGACGTGGTAAAACGTGTGAGTGAGCTCCCTGCTGTGGTTTCCGTCATCGCTGTGACTGGTGGGGCAGCTGGGGTGGGGACCGTGCCTGCTGGGATGGCCACGGCTCTATCTCCAGCCTCGCCTGCCCTGACCTGCTGCAGTGCTGGAGGTGGATCTGCTGGTTCTTTTGGGGGATTATTTTTTGGGCTTGGTTCACCTGTGTCCTGTGTTTTCTCTCTGGCAGCGAGCAGCACCAGAAGCATCTGCAGGGTGAGCAGAGTCTGTGCTGCAGCGGGTGGGGAGGACCTCGTCTCCAAGAACGCAAAACCTCCTTTCCATCTCTCTTCCCAAACATCATCCTTCTGCCCAAATTGCAAGGAGGATGGCCACCTCCTGCCTGCACCCTGGGGGACACCCTGTACATCTCGGTCTATAAATTCTAGTGTGATCTGCTGCCAGGTTGTGCCCTCTCTCGTGCCTTGTGCCAACCACAGCTGCAGAAGACCAAGCCTTGTAGGAGCCTCATGGATGTAAATGGCTGCAGAAATGCCTTTCTCTGGTTTTTTTCTCCATGATGATGAAAGGTCCTGGTCCGGCAGGAGCAGGGACTGAAACTCTTGATTCCTCTTTCTCTTGGGCTGGAGGATCGTCCTGCGCAGAAAGACCCTCTTGCTTTCTGCACTGCTCCTACAGGGATCGATGACAGATGAGGAAGATGGGGTTATCCTCCACTGTCTTGGCTGGGAGAGGACTTGAGAAGCTCTTGGCACCACCACCTCTGAGCTTAACATTCTCTGTCCCATCCGTTGTGCCTCCCACTCCCAGCCTGGGCAGCGGGCTCCTGTTATACAGCGCGCCACATTTTTCTCCTGTGGTAAATCAGAGCCCCCCGGGATCTGGTATTGTGCTTTTTTTTTTTTTTTTCCCCAGGTATTTTTGTCTGTGAACCACAGAAAACTGAATAGCAGGAAATGAAGTGCAGATTGAGAACATGGTTGAGTGCACTTGCTAAAATAAAACATTGGGGGGGAGGGAGAGATTCTTTTATAAATAGAAAATGAAGTGTGTTTACGTTTTATTGATGAAGTATTTAATTGTGCTGAGGGTTTGAGAGATGTTCTTAGCAGCATCTCAGACTGTGCATTGACTAGAAATGCCCGTTGTCTCCGGTACAAACACCTCACCAGACCGAACTCACCTGCTTTGTGGCCGGGAAGGGCAAGGGGATGTCCGGATTTTTTGGTGATCTCTGACATGCCGCAGTTGTGCCAGGAGGGCCAGAGAACTCCACTGGTATCTTCTCAAACTGGACTAGATGCTAAGTAGACCCAAAGGCTTGTTGATTGCACCCATTTGACAGCAGAAGAGAAAGCCTCTGCCCATCGCCCATGGCCAGTGTACCTCAAGTTCTGCTGGACAGGCTTACCCAAGCGGGGATTTTGGTGTCTGTTCGGCCTTTAGTCTCCATGCAGAGTCTGCCAGCAAAGCAAGGCCACGCCAGAGAGCATCTCCTGAGCCGGCGCATCATACACAGCCACCCGAGCTGGCGCTGAAATGGCCCTGCTGAGGAAGCTGGGTTAACGTGGATGCTGCCACCACACTGCCTGGTTCTGGGGTGCTACTTGAAGGTAACGTGCTGAACTCTGCACGGCGTTGCATTGTGTCATGGAGCTGTGCCATGGAGCCTGCTTGCTCTCTCTCTTATGCCTCTGACTTTTCTTTTTTTCTTAAGCGAGGCAACTAGCACAAGCACATGCAGGGTGCGGAGATAAGGCTGTGACCTTTTAGGTTATTCTGTTGCTCTACTACAAATGCTGGATGGGTCCAGCCAGGCAGCTGGGCTCTTTTGTGAGGTTAAATTAATCTCATTAATTCAGATGTCTAAAAGTAGCAGCCTTTAGTCATCAGTGACCTCGACTGTTTTTTTTTTTGCGGGGGGCGGGGGTAGATCTCTAGGGTCCCTCTCCCATCTCTGGAGCTCTCCTGTTCTCACTGTGTTTCTGAATCACTGTCTGAAAGATTGTACTTTTATGTTTGTTTTAATCCACTGAAGGATTATGAGGCTTCAAAAGCAGAGGAGACCAAGATGCTTGCAGTCTCCGTGACAGGTCTGCGCACCTTCACAAGAAGCATGGGTGCAACCAAGAGGTGTGCCCATAATTAATTAAATGGGGCTGCTTTTGTTTGGGCATTTGCTTGGTTTTAGCTGTGTTAAAGCATCTAGGGAAGCTTTTAAGTACATGCCAAAGTCAGTGAGCGCTAACCACCTTTATTAAAGCTTACTTGAATCAGATCCTAAACATACAGAAATTGGACACACTGGTTGCTTTTCAGAAGGACTAATTATTGATCATCCAAATGTCTACGGAGCAAAACTGTCATGAGGAACACTAGGTTGAGCGTCCTCATCTCAACCAGCCTTCACCCCTTTCCAGCTGTGCCCGCGCAGGGAAAGCCACCATTCCCTTTAGCCACGAGAGCCGGTGGTGCCGCACACCACTGTCTCCACTTCCAGGCCAGATGGGTGCTGGGGATCTGTTGGAAATGTTCAAGCTCTTCCACCTGTCCCTGCAGCCATGGAGTAGAGCATGTAGAGATGATCCAGGCCTCTTCGTCTCGTCTACCTTACCTACTTACACCAGGTCGCTATTTCCAACAGCCCTGTGTGGACAACGCCTGAGCATTACGCGGCCTCCAGATGAAACAGCCACCAGCCCAACAGAGGAGACCTCATCTGTGAGGGAATTGCAAGTTCCTTTGCCTTCCGCGGGGATAAAAGCCTCTCGGCAGCTTGTTGTGAGCTTCCACAAGATGATCTGAATCCTGCCGCGTGGGAGTGGGTAGTCCCTGTGCTGGCCAGCGTGCCGGCGGAAAGTGGAAGGGGGGATTCGGGCAGAGAAGAAATTCTAGAGGGGAGAATAGATGCAAGAAATTCCTAGGAATGTGACAGAAATCAACATCCCCCCCTCTGCTCCTTCCAAACCAACCCACCTAAAAAATGCCGTTTTGTGGGCTATTTTGGAAAGGAGTCCATGCCTGGGGAATTTTTGGCTGATGCTTATGGCTTTTAGAAGTTTCTGGGAGATCAGACGGATAGAAACAGGAACCAGATGGGACTTCTAGCTGCTGGAAAAAAAAGGAAGAAAAAAAGGGGGGAAAAGAAAAAAATCCATCTCTTGTTTAAAATGTGAAGAGCACTTGTTCACTTTTGGGGAGTTTCCCCTTCACCCTGGATTTCTTATTTTAAAGCAATTTACCCCAGTTCCATGATATTCTCTTAGGACATTTATCTCTTTTGTTGTTGTTGCTAGGAATTTTTCTTTCTTTTGCAATAAAATCCAGTTTATTCTTAGGAGAATTTAAGCCTTTGCCTTACTAGATAAAAAGAAAGTCAGTGGTTGGTTTTGTTCTTGCAGCAGCCTCAACATCCCTTGGCCATTTACTCACTGAGTTTATCTCCGTGGGGCTGCAAAATATGAAAAAAGGCAGTGGTAGTGGAGGGTAGAGCACAGCTGGAGACAGCTCTGAGCTGGCAAAGCCGAGCATGCGTAGGTCCTATTTGAGGTAAGTGGCCATCAAAGGGAGAGTTGCACCATACTGGAACGTACGATAGACCCAAACATGGACCTTGGATGCGTGGTGCCTGCAGTGACCCGACTCGTCAAGCACAGTGTTGGATATGTGGTGTCTTGGCTGTTGGGTTTTGGGGTTGTGCATCCAAAAAACAGGCCTGGTCCAGTCCCAGGCTCCGTTTTATCAGACCTTGGCTCTGGAGCTGGTTCATTTCTGGAAAATATCCCAGAGGCTGAGTAGGGGCCAAGGAGCATTTTCCAGCTCCTGGGTCCAAGCTGGACTCTGTGCTGGGAGTCGTGGTCCAGCCGCGATCCGACGCCGTGCTGGGACTGGGCTCAGTCGTGCTTCATCCTTGCAGCCTTTTCTTTCCAGGCTGGCAGGCGCGAGGACACCAGGGCAGCGGGGTACGTGACCCTGCATCGTGACCCTGCTCTACTCGGGATAGCCATGAGATCTCATTCCCCGGCTTGTAGGAAGGAAGCAAAGTAGATACCACTTCATAGGTGAAGATAATAACTGGATATTACCATACTTTTAAGCTTTGCCACTAATCTTCTTTTTAGGGTTCTGCTTTCAAGGAATTCTTTTAATGGTTAATTAGGGAGGTTTTTTTCCTTCCGGTTTTCCAGCTATTTACTGCTTCCTGGAAAAAAAAAATGCACTCTTCCCAGGTTCCTATCTTATTTTATAGCCTTCCTTTTCTTGATAATCGTTTCATATTATTTCTCGTGCCCTCTGATCTGCAGCCATTCCCAAGATAGGGTCATCAGCACGAGGCAATGACCCTTGATAAACCTTCACCCGTGGTTTGTAAGTCAGTATGGGAGGAAATCCGTCCCTGGGACTTAGTAATGTATAAACTGTATTTCTAGGGAACTGATTGGAGGCTCCACAAACAACATTAGGACTATAGCGTGTGCGCTGTGATACTTACTAGTGGTGATGCACAAAGTCAACTGTAGATATTTTAAGACACAATAGTTGATCTTTTGTTCGCATTTTCAAATGTGCGTGCGTTTGAACACATGGCTTTGGTTCCAAGGTTCGTCACAGATGGACCTAACTAAGCCAGCTGCTTGAACCCTCTATTATGGTGACCAATTGATTAGATTAGTTTAAATGAAAAAAATGCCCCCAAATGTAAAACTTTGGGTTTGAGTGTCCAATTTGAGTTCTGACTTTTGTGGCTTTCTTTTTTCCTTTGGCTCGGGCTGGTCCGGCAGGATGTCCCGTATTAGAATGCTGCTCGGTTGTTGTTGTTCTTTGTGGTTCCAGTGAGCTGTTTTTTTCAGAAATGTCTGGAAGGAAAGAGACATAGGGGACTTGGTTCACAGGGCTTGTACAAAAGCTTTTATTTTCCCTTTTTTTCCCCCCCCTTCTTTTTGCTTCTCATGGATCTGATGTGCAAGTGTTGTCAGGAGATGACACGCGGAGATTTTTAAAGCGAAGCGCTTATCACATGACTCAGGTGACTGCTGTCGCGGTCAAAGCAGTATCATCCTAGGAATTCTGTTTGAATTTAGCTTCCAGCTCAAACAAAAGTCATCTGAGTAGGCAAGCTTTTACTGGTTTCACTTTGGCTTCCCACGTCGGTTTAATTTGGCCCATGTTTGCTCAAAATGTCTCCAGCTGTCTAGAAACTTGTTCCTAGCTTGCTGGAACATTCACAACCCTTTTGGCCAGTGTGACCTTAGTTATAAAGGCTGACTGTTGTTTATTTCAGATCATTTTTACTAGCTTTATTATATATAAGGCAGCTCACATAATTGAAAGAGACAACTGCCTTGGTTGCTGTCCTTGCCTTCGCAGGTTATAAGTGACTGCTGTCCACGATGCACGAGATCTGCCAGAGGGCACCACCTCATTCTGTTCCATGGGAGTTTTTGCTAATGTTTTCTTTTATATTATCACTCTTTTTGTTTCCCCGTTGGAAAGTTTCCACGTGTCTCACACAGAGGACCAAAGTGTCAGAAGATTAAAGGACTGTCTTTTTGCCCAACTAATATGAATGGGATGCTGAACTGTGCACTACTCAGAAAATGAAAAGCCTTCTAAAGAAGTAAGGAGGCAGTGAAAATCCATCAGATTTGCATGACTAATTAGCTTATCCATTAGTTATTATCCTTGTGTTTACATGTAACGAGAATCTTCAAAGATTATTGTATGTTGGACATGTAGCTAATTTTTTGCTTACACAATTTTTTCCATACCAAGATACTACGGTGGTGTGTGCTGTACCTTGACAGATATTGTCCTCTCTTAGCCCAGGTTTCCATCCTCTGGAGGGTGTTGATCCTGCATCCGTCAGTAGGGGATGGACCGAGTATCCACACAGCCCAGAATGTGCATGAGGTGTTTTCTCTTTCCCTTGAAATTGGGTCTGATCTTCTGAACTTCACGGCAACCAGAGCCCAGCCTCCTTTCATGAGATGCGGGTGCCTCTGGATGTCAAGTCCTGGTTTTCAGTAGCGTACCTTGCGTTAATCAGCTGCTTTGTTCTTAGACAAGTGATCCTTTTGTAGAAATCATTAATGCACCATAGGGAGAAATCCTCTCTGTATGCCTTTCTAATAGTTTTCTCAGCGTACGGTACGATTTTGTAAGAGAAACGTGACTTCTGTCGTTGTCATTTTCAGATCTTCCTTAGTTTTAATTGTTGAGAGGATATGTGTTGTCTTCCTTAAAAAAATTAAAGGTCATCTTTAAATAGCTCCCCGAGTTTCTATATGTCCTACAACTATTTAAATTTATTCATTGTTTGGGGTGGTATCTTAATGCTTAAATGCCCAAAGCAGGGCACAGGAAGCATGTTACCTTTGGGGTTTGAAACATTGTGGCTTAAAAGTAGAATTCTGAGGATTTTTTTGGTTTTTGTTTTTGATTGTTTGTTTATTTTGAGGTCCCTGCTATGTCATTCTCTTAGAAGGGTTAATAGAACTGAGAAAGGGGATCGATGTAATAAACCTGGTACGGTTCTCCTCTTCCTGCTGCCGCTCGACCCAGCAGGTCAGTGTCATTTCCTGTTTTCTGGCATTCACAAACTTCCACTGGACGTATAAAATTTTTCATTTACCATAAAAAGTCATCAAATTAAAAAAAAAAAAAAAAACAAAAAAAAAAAACACAAAAAAAAACCCCCAACAACAATCTTTTGAGCATGAGGAGGCCTTTATCTCTACAAGGAAACAAATAAAATCTGCCTTTGTGACCTAACTTGTCAGCTTTAAGAAAATGGTCTGAGCCTGATGTTATTGTGGAAGCTGATTTTGCCAGCTCCATGATATTTTTCCTTTGCCAAGAACCTGCGGGGGTGCGCTGGATGCATTTTGCCCAGAATCGAAGTTCCTGATGTGCTTGGGACTTTTATCATCACCTACTCCAGACTGAATGAAAGGTGTGAACTGCTGTCCTCTCCAAGCATTTGTCCATCGTTTCCGTAAGTTTGCTATAAGAGCTTGTAGAAAATATTATCTCCGTGTTGCCTGGAGCGCGTTCAGAGCATCTGCTGCCTGGACAGTGAGAGCAGTGACATTATTTCCTTTGAATCGTGCCTAAATTTCTGTGGTGCTGTCCGTGCCTTGGTTCTCGCAGGTTCCCCGAGGTGGGATTTCACAACTAGGACGTTCCCGGAGCATCTGCGGACAGCCCGCTCCATGGGGTGCATTGCCCCAAGGGAGACGGAGAGGAGACGCGCTGAAGATGACGACGGATCCAGCTCTGTGCTGGGAAAGCCTGAACGGCCCCGATTCAGCGAAGCCCACCCGCTGCTCACCTGCGAGCACCCAAACAGCCCTGGGAGGAGACGTGTCCCTACGGCGTGCGCTTAAGTGCTTTGCTGAACATGGGCCAAAGTCCAGCGTGGAGCCACCCTGCTCCCGCCAACTCCCTCTTTGGCGCCGCACCGTGGAGTCGGCCCTGGGCTCGCGCTGGAGGACGTTATGAAATCCTGGCCCTGACAGAGAGCAGATGCATTATTGGGAAGCCCTCGGGTCATGAGAGGGCTAATAGTCACATTCCTGGCTGGGATGGCGAAAGATTTACGCCGGGCGCTCACTCGCCTCGCCCTGCACCAGGCCGGCTCCCTACTTCACCGGCCCCCTCGGCTTTAATTGTTGTGTTAATGGCCCTTTTATTTGAAGCAGATCCCCTGGCTTACAGAGGAGAATGTCATTATGTCGTATTTTAGATGTATTTACATTCTCCTTGCCACAGGGATAACGTTCTAATTATTTTCTATAGCTGACAGCACCAGCGTCTCTGGTATTAGGGACCCCTTAGACCTGATTACAAGGTCTGTTTTTCTTCAAATCACCCACAAATGACAGTGTGGAGCAGGTTTATTATCAATTGACGTACCTTTGCTTAACGCAACTCACTCCCGAAACAAATGTCCTGAAAAGATAATACATGTTTAGAGCATGTGTCTTCGCCTGCGTGAAGGCAGATGGGCTTAGGAGGTCAAGCCAATGGTTGACCTCTCCTGACTGCTCAGACTACGCCACACGCTCCCGGCACGGGTAGACCGAGGCGGCGTGGTGCCAGGTAGCATTTCCCATGCAAACCGTACCCAAAAGCCATCGAAAAGGACCGCTGTAAGTTTTACAGCTACTGTGTCATACGGTAGAGAACAACAGTATGGGAAGGGGATGGAGGTATAGTGGGAAAAGAGGGAAAACTGGAGTATGTTAGCTTAGTTTTGCAATGAAGTGTAGAGAGGTACCAGAGTCTGGTCTGGTGGGGTCGTACCTGTGTGAGAAGTTGGCTTTAGGGGAGAAGCTCACTCACTGGAGAGAGCTGTGCAACACGCAGCGGACTTGATGGACAGGGTGGTGAGAGGAGATGCCTGGCACCAGAGTGTGCAGGGCTGGTGGACGGAGGTTGAGGACCGCATGAAGAAAAGATTTGTGATAGAAGACGAGACAGGAGAAGCCTGACAGCTTGATGAGAGGAGGTGGCATGGGGGCCATTGCAGGGCTGGAGACAAAAGCAGAGGTGGTGGCTTCAGAGCAAGGGGTGAAAGCCAGGAGTTGGCCGTGGAGGTGCGGGAGCACACAGGAGTAGGGACAGCAATTGAGATAAGGAGAGTGAGAGACACAGTTATTAGAACAGAATGATTTGATTTATCCCGAGTCATTTATTCACCAAATTTTCCCCCTGAGATCTTAAACAGACTGAAGTGGTTTCAAATGTTGTCGTTATTTAGAACAATTCAACAAAATGTTTGTTGCTTTGAAAAAAAGGGAGGGGCGAGGGAGGGAGAAAAGAAAGAAAGAAAGGAAAAATAAAAGCCTGGATGGTCTAGTTTGCCACATTTGAATTTTATTGCCGAATTGGGATGGGTCAAGAAAAATCACTCTTTCTGTTTTCTGAGCGGGAGTTTCACTTACAAAGCCGCTTCTGATGTGAATGCTTACCCAAGCTCAGATGCAGTCTCCATGTGTATTCAAACATGAAACGACAAAAAGCGAGTATTTGTGCTAGTGAAACCCTGTCGAGGAAATGTTTGTGCACCGGGACATCTCAACACGGAGACAATTTCATTACAAAATTCAGGCGCGTCTTCGTGGAGACTTTTCTCCTTGCAGCTCTAGAGATTATTTTATACTCGGAGCTGCTGGGCACGCAAGGCATTTTAAAAGCAAATAGAAAGGCAAAAACGCTGCCCCAAGGGAGTTACAATTTAAGTCAGACCAAAGCAGAGCGAAAATGCTGGCTGCATGGTATTAAAAACCAGAAGGTGGGCACTTTTATTTGGAAAGCCAAGGATTCCACTGAGTTATTTAGTTTTTCTTGTGTGCGTGCGTGGCTTCTGGAGCCGTTTTTATCCCAGCTTAAAAGAAATGTGTCTCACTCCTTACCCTAATAACGTTGCAGACTATCTCCAAGGTTCAGTGAAAGGTGTGAGGAAGGTAGAGGTCTCGAAGGTACTGTGTTCCTGTTTTGTTTTGTGAAAATAAAAAGGCAGATGGAGGAGAGGCAACCAAACCGTTATTGCAACTGAAAGAAAAGGTCCTGCACGTGCAGAAGCAGTATTATTAGCCTTCAAGAAACCTGAGAGAGAGGAAAAGAAGGATAGGTGGTTTCTCAACAGACACTGTGCCTGCAGCCATTGGAGAAGTTTCTATCACAGCCTGTACGTGAGAGTTGTACCTTTTAAGACACGGGATAATTCAACCATGGGATCGTGAAGTCCAGGAAAACAGGATCCTTATTTCCACCTCTCTTTGAAGTTACCTATTTCTTTTTAATTTACTCGTATGTGTTTGGTGGATGGCACTTTGGGGATGCTTCTTTCAGCTCAAAGAACCGTGGATGAGCACAGCATCTCCTGCCTCTGCTGGAGAGTGTTTTGGGGGTGGAGGTGCTGTTGGATCATCATCCAGTTGGCCACAAGGCAAAGAGGAGCTAGAGAGAGGATGAGTTACAATTTTCTTACCACTGTTTTTTGTCTTGGGCTGAGTAGAAGAACTGAGTATCTGCTACCCTGTTTGGTCAATTTGATCAGTCTGTTGGTCTTGGTGTGGGATGAGGAGTGACAAAGTGTGGGACTGGTGCCGTACCGATGTCCATTTGTGGAGTTTCACTTGAGAATATTCAAGTATGTGTGTCCTGTGCAGATTTGCTGCCCCGTGAGCGTCCGAGCTGTAATGAGGTGAATGCTACTGGAAAGCAAAAGTTTAATTAGCTCTGCTGTTTCAATACTTCCCTAAAGTGCATTTCAAATCATACACTTAGTTGTGAAATCGGTCATCAGTGCTGTGTTTGATGGTTACAGAAGTTGTGTGGTTCTCCTTATCTTTTTTTTTTTTTTTCTGAGGACGCCCTGATCAGATGACTTAATTTTCAGAACGCGGCACAAAAGAATAAATTGCAAGTACTTTGTGAATTATTAAAGGAGAATATTATGAATAACTTAAAAGAGGAAATGCGTGCTAGAATTTTGTGTCGTGTTGGCTAATTGTCCGGTAGCAGAAAGGAAAAGAAAGGCTAAATTGATTAGTTCAGCTTGTTCATTAAAAGTTTTTTGCTGATAACTTTTGAGTAGTTGTGCTTGACAAACCAAATGTTAGTGTGAAGAGTATACTGGAGTTTGGTTTATTTTCTAAAATAAAAATGGTTGAACCACAGCACTGATGGATAGAAAAGCAGTGTAATATGCTTCTGGAGGGCTTTTCTCCGAGTGAGTCACACGCCATACTGATACAGCGCTCTTCTGAAGGGGGTCAATACCTAGTGCCACAGAAAGATAAGAGGGGCCACAGTTTTGCCAGAAGCACTGCAAGACTCTGGACGCGCACACTGAGACATGCAGGAGCAAAACTCTAGAAAAGTTTAGTATCCATAAATCACTTCTGGTGGAGTCCAGGAGTGAGAGCACCGGCAGGACCCGTGGTATGGACAGACTCGGGGCACTACACCTCCGCCACATACCGAATCTCCTTCCATGCTGTAGGCACCACCATCGTTATCTCCCCTCCAGTAGGGTCTTGGCCGGTGGAGACTCATAAGTCACACTTCTGCATGGAGATCGCTTTATCTTCATCAGGGGGTTGGAGGGCTGAGTCAGCCCCGCTGGGATTTGCACCAGTGGTTCCAGGAAGTCTGGGTATTTCAAACCTTAGGCTTAGACCTCTAATCATCCCCTTATCTAAACTGCCTAACATCTGAGTCTGCAAAATTGGGTTGGAAATCTCACACAAACACGCTTTCCCCAGCGGCATTTCTGCGTGTGTTTGCCAGTGGAGCCCGGGACTACAGAAGGGCACAGAAGATTCAGCTTTGAAACCAAAGGTTTTAGCAAAGTGTTGCGTGAAGGCCTGGTCCTTCCTTGATTGATGGCTTGCTTACTGCTTGCTGACAGCTGGAGAGGTTCACCCTTTGGGGCAGAAACCCAGAGCTAACACTCAGAGAGGCAAGTGTTGACCCTCTTGGGCCATAAGTTTAGAGGAACCCAGGTCTTTTAATTTCTGCATCTGCTGGGGATGGAAGGAAGGGGTTGGTTGCTGTCTTGTAACTTATAAAGAAATAGTCTCATCCTAAAAGCCCTATTGTTCAATACATGCAGAAATTGTTTAAATTGTCTAAGGTGGTTTTTTCAACCCAAGAATCCAAAGGCAAGTGGTGTGAGGTCCTACATCAGGCCAGCATCTCTGAATCCCTCCCCAGGTCACTTTTTCAACCTCACTTGGCCACGAAGCCTGAAGAGCTCCGAGATATGAAATTCTTACAGGTTTTGTGAGAATAGCTGGTTGAATGGGGATGACAGACTAAATTAGCACCCCTATTAGGAAGAGGTTGCGGTGCTAATTCATTCCTTGTCATACAGCAGAGGATCCTAAGCGGAGGCTGGGTCAGGGGTGGTAAAGGGCTTTCTGATGTCCCCCAGCTGTGGAAAAGCTCCAGTCAAAACTCTCTCTTTATCAGCCATCTCATTGTGCAGTGGCACCTTAAAGAACAAAGAAAACAGCTTTATTTGTTCTCCGTCTCTCAGAGCTGCCCGCTTATATGGCATTTTCGTTGATAGCTTATATCCATGTGGAAGTTCTTTATCTTCTCTTTAGTCCTGTCACTGAAGGAAAGGAGTATCCCGTGGCTCGATGCTACACTGAATGGGGTGATGCAGCAGAAGGGAAAGTTTCCAGTTTTGTCCTCCAGTCAAGAGAGAGAACTGCTGTAAATAATTCCTCACAAATCAGTGCTTTGATACGTTTGGCTTCTTTCAGAGTCTCTGTGAGCAGATGCATGATAAATTTCTCATTTTAACCGATGTTAGCAAATCTCTGGAGAAACCGACTGCTGTTTGCTGCCCATCTATAGTAGTTAAGCCAGATTCCTGTGTTCTGATTTGTCAGATAGGGTGACTGATGATGTTTGTAAATGTAAATTCTAAGTTTCCTCAAATTCTAGTGTGTAAAGCTTCAAAATAGTCATTTGCTATAAACATTGTTGCTTGGAAAAAGTCCTGCCACTTGAATATCTGGTGAAGATGAATGCACGTTGCATGCAGAGTTGGCAAAGAGGCACCCATCTATAAACATACAGTTACTATTCATGGAGATTTCTTTTATGCTCTTTCCAGTTGTACAAACACACCACCACCGCCACCCCCGGCAATATTGCATTGTAAATTACCTCCCTTTTAAAAGCCCTCTCCCCTTAGCGCTTTTCATTCAGGAGATGGGAGACAGCCCCGGGCTTGTTGTCTTCAGATCAAATACAAGCTGCAGACTCTGGGTATTCACCTGAATTATACGAACCTCTGTGCCCTAGCTATTTACTTGTTGTGATACGTTTCCTTTTCTTGATTAACCAAGCTCTGAAAAGACACGTCTGCCTCAGCATTGCCCCCTCAAGGCAGTCCATCAGCCCTCTGGTTTTGTAGCATCGTTTTCTCTCACCTTCCCCTCTGTGGTCTGCTGCGTCCTTTTGCCTCATGTTGCTGGTTTGGTTTAGCCTCGTGGGGCAGGGACTGTGTCGTGGTGGTTGCCTGTGAAAAGCCATCTATCGTGCAATGGATAGGAGAATTATTTAGGGACATGCAAGTGCTGCAGCCCGTTTTGTGGCTGAAGCCCCAAAGGTTGGCTGTTTCTAATTAGTTACACAGTGCCTATCTATAGCCTCCTACAACGCTCCGAGGTCTGGGTGCCCTCAGTTTCTTATGAACTTAACTGGCATTCAGCATCCTCAGCACCAGGTGGGTCTGGTCCCCAATAACGTACTGATGTACCAGCACCCTTTAGCGTTTTAAATGTGTGCACTGGCTGCTACTTTCACTAGAAACTGATCAGGACCGTGGTTTGCAGTTAAAATAAATACAAGATAATTTATTACAATACACTATCGGAGTCACAGCCTCCCCAGGGCATTTCTCTCTGTCATACTGCCCAAGTGCTGGGGGAGTTTCTTGCACGGTTTACTACGTGGCATCCGAAAATCCTCTATAAATAGCTGTTGATTTGCACCTGGGAATTGTTTTGGGGAGAAAGGAGAGCAGGAGCCCTAGGCTGATTCTTTGATGATGGGGGGCCCTCAGGAGCATCGGTGCTTCCTCACCACCCTGGCTCGGAGTTGGCATGGCTGCGCAGCAGGGCTGTCCCCAGCCCTCGCCGTGGACCGTGCCCTCCGGGCCCCTCCGTGGCAGGAGGCTGGAGGTTTACCCGGTGGTGGTGGCATCTGCGGCTGCGCTCTGCTCTCAGGCCTCTCTCGCCCTTTGAAGATTCCCCATTGTTTGGGCCATTAACATACTTTCGCGGTGGATGTTTATCTTTTTTGAAACTTTTACGGCAGGCGCATTGTTAAAGAAAACCCCGAGAAGCGTTTTGCAAGAAAGCGCCGCTGCCGGAGCCCTTTGGTGGGCAACTCTGAGCAGCTCTTCCCTTTATTTGATCAGCTTCTAATACCTAACAGTTCCGTAAGTAAACATTTATAGATCAAATCAAAAGCTCGCAAAAGGAAGCACTCTCGATAGATTAGAAGCTAAACTGATCTAAATTAGAAGAGATGCACAGATAACCTTGCCTGGCTAAAAAGCATATACTATCGGTTGCATGCAGATAATTAAATGAATGAGCCTTTTTCTATTGAACAACTGATGTGCAATTGATAAACTTAATTAATAATTAACTTTTTAATTAAATATCAATTTAAAACAAGTGTGGTAATATGCCACTCGCATTTAATTTTGCTGCCTTTTCTTCATTAAAGAAACCGTCATTAGGGTTACAGGTATCTGTTTAAGATGCCTCTGTGCGCTGCACGGGGAATAAATGTGTCCGCTGGGCACTTGCCAGTGAAGAGATAGCGATAAACAGCAGCAGCCGGGAGACAAAGCCAGCGTGCAACTTCGGCGAGGCAGAGGGAACCACAGATAAAGGGTGCATCCCTGGCCGCCGCTTTCTTAGCAGCAGAAGGCCTGCCTGGGTTTCTGCCCTTGTTCGCTATTAAAAGAGGCGGCGATAGGTAGAGAAGGGCCGAGCCCACCTCGCAACACCTCTTCGGGAAGAAGGTCCTTCCCAGCTTTGTGAATAAAGTGGGGGGATAAAGGCCAGGCTGAACAACTAAACCCCGGCCTGTGTGAGGGGAGAGAGATCCATCCGTTATTGCCTGGTTCCAGCAAAACCATCCCGAATAAGCGAGGGAAAGCTGCCATCTTTTTGCATGTGTCTTCTCACTACGGTGCCTTAGCGCAATTCCTATTAGTGCTAATGGGGTAATGGCTCCCCTCCATGCGAACTCCCTATAATGCATCCACCTAACCTGATTTGAGAGTGTAAATCCCATTAGCCTGAACGGCGATCTTTTCTGCCTCCAAATTACCCATTTGATCCCGCCAGCACTAACAGCCGATCTCGTCTCCCTTTGAAAGCGATAAATAGTCATCTGACTTCCGCTAAATGGTGTTCGCAAACCTGCAGGACGGTATCACACCTCCGGGCTGGTGACCCTCTCTGTGCCCCCCGCAAA